>JAAAKG020132597.1:0-14455 GCA_010014905.2 Druon quercuslanigerum
AATTTTTCAATTTTGATGATTTAAAATTCATTACTGTTTAATTTTAAAGGTTTATAAATAAAAACTCTTAAATCTGAATAATTTTTAAAGAAAATGTGAAAATTTTAATTCTAAATCTTCTAAATTAGAGAAATTATGAATTACGTCAAGCATCAATATTATCAAGTTTTTAATTGCAAAAATGGCATAATTTCTAATCCTAAAGTGTTAAAATTAAAAACACTTTTTTTCATTTATAATTTTAAATTTGAAGATCAAATGTCAAGTTTTTAATTGAAATTCTTTAATTGAAAATGACTGCATTGTGAAAATATAGAATTGCAAATTATTTCATTTTAAAGTTTTATGTTTTAAAGGTATGTAATCGAACATTTTTTTCATAAAGGGTGTTACTTGAAGATTTACGGTTGAAAAGTCTTTAAATTTAAAAATTTGCAGTAAAAAGTTTTTTAATTTTGAAAACTTACAACTTAAGTCTGCTTCATTTTTAACATAAAAAAATAAAAATTCCCTAATTTTTATGATTTAAAAAATCTAAAGTCAAGTTTTTATTTTTAAATCTTCCAAATTAAAGAAACTTTAAATGTAATGCATTTACTTTTGTTTCTCTTTCAAAACATTCCTCGATAATAAAAAATGTAATTCTTGATTTAATTTCTCAATAATCTTTTCATAATAACATTCAAAAAATGTATCTGTGAATGGCAATCTTTAATAGTCAAATTTAAGAGAGATTTTTTCAATTTATCAGTATTCATATATAATTTTTCTTTATACCTCTTATTTTTAAAATCAAAGCTAATCCTTTTATTGATATCAAAAATCTTCTTAGAAAAAATCCCATGAATTTTGCATTTTATAATTTTTTTTTTTTCAATGTTTGATCTTACTTATTTACAAATTCGGTAAAATTCTTTAATATTTTGTACACGACCTCCAATCAGATAAATTCTATTACTATAATTTCTATATATTTCTCACAAGAATAATCAAATTCAAACTTTAAAAAAAAAACATTATTTTTTTATTGAAAAAAAACAAACTATACTCCCTGTGTTTGTTTTCTTTCTGATAAAAATGGTTTTAATCGCAATGTAAGGGTTGCTAACATATTTTCAAAAATATTATCATTATTATAGAGTAACTTTAAAAAATTTAATTTCCGTTTTATCTTTACAAAAATTGAAAAGATCTACAGTTGCCGAATATTACAATGTGCAGTGCACAAATTCACGGCATACACTAACATTGAGCTTATACAGAAAAAGTATCAAAAGTTTTATTTGAGTTTTTGTAAAAAAAAATTATTTAATGTTAAGAATTTCAGAAAATTATTCAATTTTTTTGGATTATTTCTTTTATAATTAAATTAAATCAAATAATTAAATTTTTTTAGTCCTAAATCAGCAACATCTGTCTTATCATTAAATAGTTATTTCGATTTCACAGAATTTTTTTGCACTACTCTAAAAAATTCCGATTTTGTCGATTATCTAATTCTGCACAATAATATAATAATGATAATAATAGTTTGGAATATTTTGATTAGTTGGTAAATTGTTTAAAAAATTTAAAGTCATTTTAAACTTGGAAGCACAAAATTATAGAGAACCAACCTTTTTATGAAAATGAGTTTATCAGAAAAAGTCATAAATCATAAATTTTTATTTTCTCGGAACAGAATACATTTTTTTATCAGCGATATTTTATTATGATCGAGCATCTGCATTCCTCTAGAGCCAGTTTTTATTTTCGGAAAAAATGTAAAATTAGATTTTTAATCGCTATCCTAAGCACATTTTAAAAAGCCATGCAATTTTCATGTCAATATTCACAATCGATTTTCTCAGAATTGGCTACAATTTTTACATGAAACCTTATTTACGCGTATTCAAAAACTTAATTTTTTGAAATCCTGGTTCAATTTAAGGTTGGTTGGTTTATTCAGCAACACTTGAGTTCGAGAGTACAACTTTGTTTTATTTTAAAATAGTGATTTCCCTTTTGTAGAATGATTTTTCACTTAAAAAAAAAAAAAGTTTTATTGGATATCTTTTCCCGTAAAATACTTGGAGTATTTTGGTGATAATTTACTTTCAAATGTCTCTATGTTTTAGAGTCAACGCTTGGAAATTTATGTAACTAATTACATTATAAAATAATATTTTACCTTATTAAATGTTAAGGAAGGACAATATCAAATAAAGCTTTCAGGATGTTCAATTTTGTAATCCAAATAGTGTGAAAATAAAAAAATTTAAATTTATGGTTGAAAATCAAAATTTTTGAATTATTCAATTTAATTTTTTAAAATATTTTTTGTGTCGAAATAATAATTAGGTCTACTTTTTTCGACTTCATCCAGACTTATTGTTCTTGATTTATTACGTATAAATATTTTGGAAGAAGTCTAAAAAGGCTTTTTTGCTTATAGATTCTAATATGTTTTAACTAAATTCAATTAACTTGTTTGAACTGAAATAAAATATCTGCAAATACAAGAATTACTTTTTAAGAAAACATTGTAGAAAATCAGTGTTTAATTTTTAATAAAAACAATCTGAGACAACCAAGAAAAAGGATCTAAAATGATACTTCTCTAACCAAAAAAATGAACCCAGAAAAAATAAATTTAGAATAAAAAATAATATATTTAAACTTTCAGATAAAAAATTATTTTTTAAACCAAAAAAGCAAAGAAATCATCAATCAATAAAATACGTGAATCTTCAACTGAATAAGATAACTTTATAATAAAAAATATAATCATGAATTTTTCATTTAATGAAATCAATTTACAATAAAAACTGAATTTTCGAACAATCAGACTAATTTTCTACCCAAAAAAGTTAACAAATCTCTATTTAAATAAATAAATTTTCAAAAAACAGTATTAATTTTCTACCAAAAAAAATTCACGAAAAAAATGAAAAGTCAACAAATTAGTTCAGTTTTCAACATAAAAGAAAAATCTTTAAGCGAGTATATTAATTTTTTACAACAAACAAAATTCACCTAAGCGCGTCCAATTTAAACTAAGAAAAAAAAATTATATAGTTACGTTTCCAGTTGAGAATATTAATTTTCAAACAGTAATAACGATTTTTTAACAGAATAATTACATTTTCAATTAAACAATTTCGAAGTATAATTAAGAATCTTCAAACAGAAAATTAAATTTAGCCAAAGTACAAAGATATATTTTTAAGTAAAAATATTTTTTAAAAAATTTCAGATAAGAAAATCAATTTTCAAACAAAGAAAAGAATTTTGTACGAAAAAAGGTAAATATTTAAACAAACAAAACTGTGTATAAGTGGATTACTCTTTAATTGTAGTACTCTGACTTACAAGTGGATTACTTTAAATTATCGACATTATAATTGGATGACCCTAAATTATTCTGGAATATAAACGGATTACTCTAGAACACTCCGGATTACAAGTAGATCACTTCGAATATTCTAGATTTATATTAGATTACATTAAGTTTTCAACCAAAGAAAAGAATTTTCAACGAAAAAAATTAAATATTTACACAAAATAAACTGCGTATAAGTGGGTTACTAATTACTTTTAGTACTCCGACTTACAAGTGGATTACTTTAAAGCATCGAGATTATAATTGGATTACTCTAAATTATTCTGGATTATAGACGGATTACTCTAGAACACTTCAGATTACAAGTAGATCACTTCGAATATTCTAGATTTATAGTAGATTACATTTAATCAATCTGGATTACAAACAGATTACTCTGAAGTACACCGACTTACAAGTGAAGTAATCCAAATTAACTGGATTACTCTAAAGAATCCCGGTTTACAAGTGGATTTCTCCGAATTAAATTGATCAAAAGTAAATTACCCTGGAGTATTTCGGATTAGGAGTGGATTACGCAAGAGTACTGAGTATTAAATTGAATTACAGCTGATTAAAAGTGTAGTTTCCCCTTCTGCAATTAGTTCCATTCGCTTTTCAGGTATCAAAGAGAAAACAGCTGTTTTTTGGTGCCATTATTTGTATTTTTCTTGCCTTGATAAGGGTGCTGTATAAAAGCCGAAACGTTGGTAACATTATTTTATTTTTTATTTTAAATGATCTTTTATTGTGATTTGATAATAATAAAGATAAAAAAAACGAAAGAAAAAGAGAATGAATGGTATGTGGTTGGTTGCCTTCTCATTTTTCCTTCCTCTTTTTTATTTTTGTCTGAAATTTTTGTTTTTAACAATAATTTTTTTCAGATTACAAAATTTTTTTTAGATTACAAGTAGAGCATTTTTTGTTTGGTTGTTGTCGTCTAAAGTTGGTCGTTGGATTCTTTTTTTTACAGGATTTTGCATCAATTTGATTATTGGACGTTAAATAAGATCTTTAATTAAGATTTCAATCTAATTTAAATTTCTTAAATTTTAATCTCAGTTCATTTGCCCTATATGGGCAATTCTAAGTAACCTTTATATAGACCTTCTTATGCATCAAATTGTAAAAGAGGTGATCAAGTTGTGTTTGGTTTAAAAATAATTCTGAAACACAGCGAAATTTGTAAAAAAATACGAAGTCATAAGAATCACTCGTCTGCAGCTCGTGCTCGCTCGTCAACGACTCGTTTGGAAAATTAAGATGAACCAAAAAGCGCTACTTTTGTTACTTGGTGTACAATATAAGGTAGGGTGGGGCCAAGCCCAAACTTTTTTAAAGTATGGATCCAAATGTAAAAAATCAGGGTCGTCTGTACCGTTTCCAATTGCAATACATAATATCGCGCAATATATGCTAGTGAGTACCCGCGCATGGGCCAGTGGTTCTAGGAAGACCGTGATCGGTGCGACAGAAAGCGAGAGTTTAGTGTACCTTCAGTGTAGTATACGATAATATGCAAAATAAAAAAAACAATTTTCCATAAGCTTCGAAAAAAAACTTTTACCTCCGAAAACTTTTTTTATGTTGAGAAATGTGCTATGTCGTGCGGGATGCTGCAAGACTCTGTCGATCGAGTAAGAAGATTAGGACCTATTTTTATTTGTCAGTGATTAAAATTAAATTTTCTATGAAAAAAAATCTTCTCCTTCGCTCCGCTGGGAATAGTACCATAGAACTTACGATTGCCAGTCGGGTGCTTTTCCCTTAAGCTACTAGAAAGATCGAAAGAAGAATCTTTTTTCAGAAACACACGTATTATTTTTCCTGGTGTTGAAAAAGGATTCTTCTTTCGATCTCTCAATCGGCAGTTTTGTTTAGGCCCTTTCCACTTAAGGGTAAAATTATGAAGAAGGATGGACTGACGGCAGCGCCGGCTGTCGGCCGACCATTGAGGCAACGTTATGTGTTGTGTATATGTACTGTATTTGAATTTTATATATGTGACCAATTTTAAAATTGAATATAATAACTAAAAAAGTGGATAAACCAATGGAAAAGTATGTTTAAAAATATATGGAGTATAAGCAGTTACTCTCATTACATTTTTAGTGTTATTTGAAGTTCAATAAAATGTATCATTACAGTTATTTATACTTTATGTACTTTTGTAAATTTTCTCCTATCGGTTTATGCATTATTTTGATTCTTATATTCAATTTGAAAATTTTTCACACATTCACAATAAATAAAAAGTCTCTTGTACCGCACTGTCACTCACATCGACGTCAATTTTTTTATCATAAGATTCATCTGTCGGCTGATCTGTCACTATCCTTTCCGGTAATCGCACGGTTATGCAATCCAACAGTTTGCAAACTAATGTCAACAACCCTGAAATCAAAATGTCTCCCCTGACTGACGATGGCGACGACGTACTGCGCATTTCTATTGCGAGCGGAGTGAGGTGTAAGAGTAGGGGGGGGGGGGACTGGTTTTGTGGTTCGATTCCCAGTGGAGCGATGGAGAAGATCTTTTTTCAGAAAAAAACTAATTAAAAGTTTATTCAATTCATGGCTCATCTAGTCTGAAAAGGCGTTAAGAATTTCTATTATTTAAAGAGTTTACTTAGATTGACAGTGTTGATTTCTATTTTCACGAAGGGTCAAAATATATCTCCTGTGTTCGGTAGTTACCGTCTCTCTGTTGATAATACAGATTCCTTGAAATATTTGTCAATGGTTCAGTTTAACAAATTTATTCAATACCTGGACTCGAGTGTCACTTTCAGCCTGGATTCCCTTGATTAACGAATCGATCTACGCGTGTCAATGGGTTCAACGATTTTCGGGGGCGAGATGGTTGGTGTTTGCAAGGAGGTCGCAAGCGAGGTCTGTGGTTGACGTCGATTAATCACAAAGGTCGTGTGCTGCGGGCAACGATGTGGCGCTGACTTGCAACAACGCCCGCCTACCATATTAACGGGTAATTGAAAGATATCCGGCCGGAAAGCTCCCCGTGATTTTTACTTTTCTTCTCCTTTTGTTTGTAATGTCACTACGACTCTTTGCGACGAACGACCTCGCGGTGACTTGCAAGCGACTCCTTAACGCCTTCTTACACATCGTAAATGACACTTGAAACGTCCTCCACTTGTTTTCGTCAATTACTTATGATTCAGTCCTAAAATAAGATTTCCACAAAAGTAGCTTCGAGATTTTTTTTATTTTTTATTGCAGTTATTGTCATCGAGACAAAAACTAGAAAATAATGATTGGTCACATTATCTGAAAAGCAAGACCATCTTTGCAAAACATGATTTTGAATTGTTTAAGCTTTTTATTCGTGACAATAATTTATTTTTGTTTTGCGAATAATGAGTTGGAATCAGGCTATTTTTTTGCCAATTTTTTGCCAGACAATCATTGTGCAATTTGCAAGAAATTACTCTAATTCCCAATAAATTAATAAGCTTAACCGGCCAAAGACTATTTGTACAGTGTGAAGGTACTAAGCTAAACGGAATTGTTTGTTGGTTCAGAAAAAGAAAATCGAAATTGTATAGCGAATTTTTAAAATGCACAGTTTCTGCTATCAGACCTGAAATACTTTCAGAAATGTTAAAACAAACATATTATTATTTTTCTTTCTAAGAAAATTTTTTTCGTCGTGTTTAGAACATTAAAAAAACAAAAAAAATGAAAATTCCTAAATATTCCAAAAAAAATTGGTTGAAAAGCGAATCTTCGTTTTTAACATACTCAACTCTTTACCAAATGTTTTGAAAGGACACAATCGAAAAAAACATGCTTTTCAAACATTTAAAAAGGCGCGAAATAGGCAACAATTTTTTCATATGTATATTATTTTATTATATTTAATGAGTTACTTTGTCTATTTCTTTTTTACAGCTTGTGTTGCCCATTTAAAAATTGGGGGTTTTATTTTTAATTATTTTTTTACTAATACAAAAAAAACTACACTTTCTATCGAAAAGTGATTATAAAGGAATTGTAGATTTTTTTAATACACATTTTTTGTCTTCTAATCTTTTTCGTATCATTTGCCTAGTTTGACCGCGAAATGAAATTTAGATTTTGCTTCATTTGGTTTATTTTTAATCAAAATTTTAATTTTCAATTTTTCAATAAAACCCAACAACTTGTCATGATAATATTCTAGGGCTTTTGGAAAGGAACATTTTTCTTTTCATGAACTGTTTCACATTGTAAGTTGGTTGGCTTCATATTTTTATTTTATTAAAAAATTTTTTTTTTCAGTTTTGAAAATACCATAACCCTGATAATTTTTCCTGTATGAAAAACGTCATGAGGGAAGATTTTTCGACTTTCTGAGAAAATTAAGCAGCCGTAGATAGAATTTTTAAATCATACAAAAATATCCTCAGAATGTTTGAAAATGCTCTAACTTTCAGAATTTTTATCCCAAATGGCTGACTAACAAAATCGGCCTTTTGTGCTTATTATGAAATTTTTTTTTAAATTGTATAAAAAGAGCTGATTTTATTTTTTGAGCTTAGAAAAATATGTCTAATCAATTTTAATATTACATTATAATTTTTTATGTAATAGATATTTAAAATTCGAGAACTTCAGAAGTTTTGACTTGAACGTTTCGATTTTTAATTATTCAATTTTTAACGTTTATAATTAGACAATTTTAACTCCTTTCGACTTAAACTGTCAAATTTTCATCATTGATGTCTGACATTGTTAAATTTTTAAAGCACCGTATTAACAATTTTTGAATTATTTTCAATTTTCCGCCCTTTTATTTGCAAGATGATTGCCAAAATTTTTACAACTTCAAGTTCCAGTAGTTTTTCACCTTTCCTTTGAAGAGCATTTACATCAGAGCGCGCTTTAATAAAGTTTGAAAAATTTAAACAACTTTGTTTATAAATTGGTAACAAAAAAGGGTTTCGTAGTTAATTAGGACGTTATTAAGTCCTTCAACCCTCTACCCCTATAGGTTTTCTTTGTTTGCCTCACCCTTCCCCCCATTCTAGAACTTCCTTATTTCTTATTACTTCCCCTATTCTTCCTACTTCCACACCCTTGATTTGCTCTTACTGCTCCTACTGTCCCCAACTTATTTTTAATCACTTCGACAGTTCTCCTTTCCTAACTTCCTTTGATTTTTCTTCCTTTTTCACCCCTTATTTCCAATTACTTTCCCTATTACTCCTCCACTCATTTTCCCTTACATCCACTATTCTCCCTTATTTATTTTACCATACATCCCCCCTTCTAAATTCCTCTCACATCTCCTACTCCCTCCTTATTTCCCGTACTTCTCTTAATTCTCCTCCCCTAATTTCCACTCACTTCCTCTACTTCCCCCGCTTATCTTTCACCCTTTTTCCCTTATTTTACTCTACCCACTTCCTCTACTTCTGTCCCGTTATTTTTTCTCACTTTATCTCGTTTGAAGAAAGTACGACGGATAGACATTCGATAGAAACTATGTATAAGAGAGACTATCAGAAGAGGAAATTAGGGATAATTTGACAAGAAAAATTACAGGAAATGGTTATAACTTAGACTGATTAGAAGAGGGGAATTGAGCATAACCGATTGGAGGGGTAGCAGGGGAAATAATGGAAACGATGGAAGGGAAAGTAAGTGTAGTGAGTGTTAAAAAGGAGAGGAGGATTAAGGGGAAATTAAAAAAAATAAGTGGAGGGATATTAATGGGAAGTCGGAAAGTCAAGGAGAGGAGGAGTAGAAGAAGTACGGGAAATCAGTTTAGGGAACATATTGGAAGTGAGGGAAAATGAGAGAAGGGAAAGTAGGAGATGTAAAAGTAAATGAGGAGCGTTGGAGTAAGAGATATTAGAAAAAATAAGTGGAGCGGAAGGAGGGAATGTAATTGAAAAATTTATAGAGGAAAAGTAGGGAAAGTGGCGGAAAATGAGAGAAGGAGAATTAAGGGAAGTGTAGTAAATTAATGGAAGATTTGCAGGGATAATTACAAGAAAGGGCAAGAGTTGAAATACGGCAAATGATTAGAAATAAGGTAAGAAAAAGATAAGGGACATGATTATGCTCAATATGGGGAAATTGGTGCAAATATAAGAGGAAAATTAAGAAATTTAGGGAAAGTAAGAAAAGTAAGGGAAGTTTAAAGAAAATTAGAGTGAACAATTTTAGGAATAATAGGGGAACTGAGTGGAGATAAAAGAAGGGAAAGTACAGGATGTAAGTGGAAATGAGAGTATTTGGTGCAGTGTAAATTAGGGGAAGTAAGTGGAGGGAAAGTAGGGAACATTGTGAAAGGTAAAGTAGAGAAAGAGAGGGCTAAGGAGGAGGAAAGCTGGGAAAGCGAAAAAAGGAGAAGTGAAGAAAGAAGTTGGTGATGAGGAATTAGGAGAATCTAGAAAATCAGTGGAGAGGGGATGTAAAGTATGGGAGGGGAGGTTTGTATGACATAATTAACGTCTTAACTAGTAGATTAATTTTGAAAGTTAGGAAATAAAAATATATAGACATTCTTTTAAATAAAGTGCAAATACAGGTCTATCGCAACTATTTCAAAAATGCAAAAAAATCTTTTGGACAATTAATGAAAATCAATTTTTGTTTCTTTTTTCATTCTCAAAGCGATGAGCCCTGAGTACTTGAAGAGCGTTAGGAGGAGAATCGATTCATTCCGATTGTCATGAAGTTGTTTTTTTTTTAAATGGGAGGGTGGGCTTCCTTCTATTCTTTCTCATAACGGTTTGAGTTGATCAGCATTATATCGAAATTACTATCGCTACCACGCCACGGAGGGGCACCAACCACGTCCCGCGTTAGATTTGCTGCTTGAACGGCGGCGCGGCGCGGCGGTACGACAAGGAGTTATGATATCGGCACCGATCGCCGCGCCAAGTGAAAACACGGTGGCGTGAGTAATATACAACCATAGGGTGATCTTTTATAGTGCAGCGGGCAGCGGCCAAGAAGGGAATGATCCACGCTATGTCGAGAGATAATATCGTTTCTAACCCCGAGAAGAAGAAGAGAGGGTCAAGGAGAAGCGAACCCGGAGCAGTCAGCGGTGCTAGTCGTAAATAAACGCGACTGGCTACCATTGCCAATCCACTGTACCGACTAGACTGCCCCGTATCTCGTGTCACTTCGAGTGCATCGGAAACTTGATCAATTCCAATGACATATCGCTCGGATGAAGACCATCCAACAATCACTCGGAGGAATTACATCTCGACAGTGCACTGCTCCACTGGAAGGATAGCAATTATTCATTACTCTTCTTCGACGGAAGCTTTCAAATTATCAGCTTTTCCATTCGGACGTTTGGAATGTTTCCCTTTTTTTAGTTTGTTATACAAAAAAAAAAAATTGTTCGCGAGAAATTACTGATTTATTCCGAAGTGGCGGATATGAGAAAAACTCGAACTGTTCCAAAATAATCACTGAACTTGTAATAAATATGAAAATTCGGTGAAGTAAATTTAAAAAAAGATATTTACGTATCAGTTGGAAGAAAAATATAGGATGGTGCGATATTTTGTCGAAAAAAAAGATAACACAGGCCAACATCGTTTTGTTTTTGGAAAGTGAAGCGTCATTTCCAAAGTAATTTTTGACGTTGAATCTGAATCCGGGATCAGAATTGGCCCATCACGTCAGGATTTTAAGATACTTGAGGTTATGTACTCAAAAATGGCGTTTTTAGCTACTTTTGAGGTTATGTACAGAAGACACAAAATTTTTCGGGATTTTTTCTTTAGTTGTATCATATAGTACTGCTCTTTTTCTTTACTTTGAAAGTCGCAGAGTTTAATTACCATTTTTCTTAATTAAATTATGCCAATTTAAAGTTACGAGATATGCGCCATTATGTCTTTAGCATTTGCTTTAAATACTTGGAGGCAGACATTTTCTACCGGATTTTTTTTGTTGCAAATTTGTAATTGGGGGTCTTTGGGGTTCTAATTTCTGCCTCAAAGTATTTAAAGCGAATGTTCAAGACATAATGGGACATATCTCGTAATTTCAAATTGGCGTAACTTGGTAAATAAAAATGGTAATTGAACTCTTTGACATTAAAATTAAAGAAAAAGGGCAGTACTATATTTTACAACTAAAGAAAAAATCCCAAAAAATTCTTTGTCTTCTGTACATAACCTCAAAAGTAGCCAAAAACGCCATTTTTTGGGTTCATAACCTAAAATATCTTAAACTCCTGACGTGATGGGCCAATTCTGATCCCGGATTCGGATTCTACGTTAAAAATTATTTCTGAAAAACTGACATGATCCTATTATTTGCAGGCCTGTGTAATTTATATTTCTTTTGAAATTCCTGAAAAGTACCATTTCTATACTGAGTCTTAAATTCAGTGTTTTGACACATTGCTAATCTAAACTGATGGATTGACTTTATATTTACTTTTTGAAAATCATTTTAAACTCTTAAATCTTGATGATTTTTTTTTTAATAAGACCTGTAAACTGAGTTTCCCTTTACTTAAGACAAATAATATGATTCTTAAGACTGTCACTGAAACGATTATTAATAACATAATATAACAATATAACGAGCAATTTGTTTATTAAAAAACATTGAAAATTATAAAGTTTCAAAACTAATAGTATAATACTAAAACATTTATAATCAGATGTCCTCAAACTTTAATAATTTTAAAACTAAGCCATTGTTTTGAATTAAAAATTGACGATTTTAATTCTGCAAATTGTCCATTTTTAATGTTTTAAAAATGGAGGGTTACCGCTCTAATCGAGGATGAAAATTGGCGGTTCTTGCACGGTTTTTTTTCATAAACATTTTTTATTGAAAATTCAAATTAACATATTCGAACTCTTAAAGCTGAAAATATTTTCATTAAAGGTAATAAAAATACTTGAAATTGAAGCTTAACAAATTTTTTATTCAATTTTTTTTAAATACTCACGAATTTATTTTATTTTAAGCAGTTTTTGAGTTAGAAAAATTAAAAGTTAAATAGTTAAGATATTTTAAACTAAATACTTTTAAAATTAAAAGTAAAATTAATTTCAAATGCTAAGTCTCTTAAAATTAATAATTCAGTTCCAAATTTTTTAGTTTATCAAATTTTATTTATTATTACTCATTTCAAACGAAAAGTGACTTATTGAGAAACATTTTAAAAAAATTTATTTTTAATTGATCGGATTAGAAACAAAATATTTGGCACTAAAACAATATTCGAATAGGATTTAAAATTTAGTAAAAGCGTTTAGGGATGTTTCTTTATTTCTAATTTAAAAATCAGCAAAGTTTTTAATTTCACTTGATCAACTTGAGACGGTTTTAGTCAAAAATTTTCAATCTTCAACTCTTTTAATTTTTAATCGATAAAATTTTTTATGTTGAATTTTAAAATTATTTTAGTTAGAATGTACGCTTAAGAATAAAGAACTAAAGTGGGAAAGTCATCAATAATTTAACTAAGCATTTTTTTAAATTTTGAAATCGAACTTTCTTTAAATTTTATTATATTGTATGATTTTAAATTTGAAAGAGATGTAGTTTCATTTCAAAAAGTTAATTTTTGACTATTTGTCCCACAGTATAAATTTTTGTCAAAAAATTTAATTTTGAATGCGAAAATTGGAATTTTTAACAACAAAGTTTTTCTTTCGCCTAAGAAAGAACAAAGAAGTCTAATTTTCTACTACCTAACAAACTTTCAACTTCTTTAATTTAATCAAAAAGTAGGAATTTTGAAAAAAAAATAGTTGAATTCTTAACCACAGAAATGAATTTTAACAAAACAGATTAATTTTCTACACAAAAAGATAAATTTTAAATTAAATACATGCATTTTCTACCAAATGGTTAAAAATATTTTCTTACAAAAGATGTTTTTAAAACAAAAATAAAACTGGTCAATTTTCGAATGAGAAGGTTAATTTTTCTTTAAAAAAAATAATTTTCAAAAAATAGTTAAATTTTCGACCAAGCAGAATTTTGAACAAAATATATCAATTTTCCAGAAATTTGTTGAATTTTGAAGAGGAAAAGGAGAATGATATAGAAATCATTTTTAAACCAGAAATTTGATTCTTCAACGAAATAAGCAATGTGCAGTTGATATTTCAACCAAAAAGATTATTAATTTAAATAAAAAATCATTTAATTTTACTGAAAAAGTCAACATTTCAACAGAGCAGTTGAATCCTTAACTAAATAGATTAATTTTCAACCAAGCAAATGAATTTTAACAAAAAGGGGTGATTTTTAAGCAGAAAGATTAATTTTCTTAAAATTTAATAGTTAACTTTTGAACGAAACAGATGAGTAATAATAACAACAACAAAATAATTTTTAAAAAAGTACTTCAACCTATGCATAAGTAGTTCAACCTTTCAATAAAAAAGATGACTTATTGACAAAATATATGCATTTTCATTTTTCAACCAAATAGTAAGTGTTTAAACAAACAAGATGCATTCCAAATAAAAAATATTACAGAAGATTTTTCAATCAGAAATATAAGGATTTTTATAATATGTACTAATTCTTAATGATTATTAATTCATTTTTAACATAAGCAAAAATTAGAAAAAGGGGGAAAAGGGAAGTCTCTTGAAAAGAGGGGTCAAAAGAATTCTTAAAAAAAGGGAAAGAGGGGAATAAGGGAATGAGTGTGAAGTCTAAAATACAAAAGTGCTTTTTAAATTTATTAAGTTCTTATACAAACTTTCCATTGCAGAGTAATCTTTCAAAATTTTCAAAATTTGTTTAAATTTATCATCAGGAAACGTAATAAATTTTATCCAAGTTCGTAAAGTTATTACAACTAACCCACTCCCCTTTCACATGTTACCAGCCGTACTTTTTCGGGTGGAGAAGGAAGTTTAGGCGCCACCGTTTAGGCGCGGCCATCTGGACGCTGCCGCTTAGGCGCTGGACAGCTAGACGCATGACGCTTATGCGCAGAACGTTTAGGCGTTAGAAGTTAAGGCGCGCTGCCGTCTAGCCCCCATGATTTTTACGAACCGAGATTATTATTATTATTACACCATTAAGCCGTTTCCCTTTCGGGGTAGGCGTGACTCACTCGGTAGGGAGGGGAGTA
>JAAAKG020132598.1:0-37420 GCA_010014905.2 Druon quercuslanigerum
GCGGGCCGCCGAGCTCGCCGCTGGCCCCAGCGCTCCGCCCGTGCGGGTCGGTCGGGCGGGCGGGGGGGGGGGGGAGTAAGGAATGAAGGAAAGGAGAGAAATCCTGGGTGAACGCTGGGGTCCAAGGAGACGTCACCAACCCGGACGTTACCGCCCGGAGGCGTGCGTCTGCCTCTTCGCGACGTCGTCGCTTCTCCGTCCGGCGGCGCTCGGCCAATGCTGCTATCCGAACACGTTCCGCGTTTTCCGACCGTCAGACCTCGGCTCTTCTTTCTCTTTCGGCGGCGGGGAGCGCGGTCTTCTCCTCCTGTCTGCCGGCGGCGGTGAGTCTGGCGATTAGGGCGAGAGGTTCTGTTGGCCCCTTTCATAAAAGGGTTTGTTCGAATTGGCTAACCCGGAACGCGGCTACGGTGTGAGGGCAATCGTATTCGGCACTCTTTCTGAATGTTTTCCCTACCGAATAGATTCAAACTGAACGCGAGAGAGCAACCTTGCGGCCGAAGCTCCCCGTTCAGCGAAAGGCACCGAATCGTTGCAGTGGCACTATCAGGAGGATCGCTCCTGGCACCACTACACGTCCGGGTTGGTGACGTCTTCTTGGACCCCAGCGTTCACCCAGGATTTCTCTCCTCTCCTTCTTTCCTTACTCTCCCCCCCCCCCACAAAAAACAAAAATAAACAAGAGGCCGCACTCGGTCCACACATACGATTACAGTCATTCCGTCCGTCATCCCATGGACGGGTTGTCCCCCTGGAAACGACTCATAAAAGCGGACATTAAACAGGTGCAACTGCCTCCCCCCCTCAAGCCAATGTAACGTCCCGCAGGGAATAACCGGCCTGGACGTATGGCTTGCAGAAAGAGCGCGCACCGCCACCACCATGCGACCATCACCGAAAACTAGTTAGAGCCCGGTCTGCGGCTAGTTACCACCCGTCGCCTCTCGGGACGCGTTGCGAATCCCTACCTTCGCCTCCTTCCGCCACCCATTCTTCCCCCCCAAGCATCCCGCCAACCATCAACACTTGTCTTACTCCTTATCCCATCCTCTACTCCTTAACCCCCCCCCCCCCCTCCTCTCACTGTTCCTCTGCCCCACCTATAAGCAAGTCTACAACTCACCAGGTCAGAGGACATATATCCTAAAATTTCTTTTAATAGTATCGAAAATTTTAAAGCAAGCTTTTATAAATTTTGCAAGAGTACAAAATTTTAGAAAATTGGGAATAATTTCAAAATATATTTAAAAGTTTTAAAAAAATTTGCAAATAATTTAAAATATAAAACAATGTAAATAAAAGTGAATTTCCATTTGGAAAAATTATTTTCAAATAGTTCCAAAAATAAATTGATTCTAACAAATTGAAAAACAGAAGTATATTCTTTATGATTTGGAATGAAAAACTTAGAACTCTGATTTTTTTTATTTAGCATATTTTTCTCAAAGTTTTACAAAAAATTCGAATAATTTTCAAGCATATTTATAAGTTTAAAAAAAAATCTGATTGCTGCGCGGACACATCCTCGTCTCGCGCTATGCGCGCAGCTCGCTTCGCTCGCAAATTTGAGCGCGCCTATGGCGCGCGTATGATGTATCTCGCGCTTCGCGCTCGATAATTTCATAACCTCGCGTTTCCCGCTCGGATATTTATACTTTGTGCCCGGAATGTTTTTCCAATTATGTATTTTATTAATTATGCAGTTGTCAAAAAAATTTTTTTAAATACCATATTTGTATGTATCTTTAATATCATTATATTTTAAATTATGCAAGAAATTCGGAGTAAACAATTAATTTCTCAAAGCTCTGTAGGCTTTTAGGTAGACATTCTCATCGAGGCACTTGCGCTTTGCGCTCGATTTTTCAAAAAAATAAAAAAATAGTTTAAAAACTAAAATGATTCTAACAAATATGAAAACAGAAGTATATTCTTTAAGATTTAGAACGAAGAACTTAGAAGATTTTATACATTTTTTTCGAAGTTTTATTATATTGAACATTTTTTCTGTTTGCTGGAAAAAATTTAAATATTTTTGTAATTTAAAAAAATTAATTGTGAGACTATATATAAAAGGATACTAAAGGATTTAAAAATTTTCAAAAAAGAATCTGGATTTTTTTCATTTTGCATATTTTTCTCAAAGTTTTAAAAGAAATTCGAATCATTTTAAAATTGGAAAATATTTTTAAACATTTTAAATGAAATATATTTTTTACTTTTTAAATTACAATATCAAAGTTTTTCAATATTTTCACAAGTTTAAAGATAATGAAGCAATTTTCTGAATATTCCTAAAAATATTTAAAGTGACTGCTTATTTTTAAAAATTGATTTTAAGAGAATATTTAAAAAGAAAAAAAATGTTCTTAGGATTTTTGAAAATATTTAAATTCATTTTCTTTTAAATTTGTGGAAATTTTGTGAATTAAAATTTTTTTAGAGATACTAAGGAAAATCATGTTTGTGGAAATTTATAAATAGTAAAAACAGAAATGTTCAAAGTAAATATTTGCTACGAATTTTTATTTTGTATTCAAAAATTTTTGTTACTTGATTATAATTTTCCTAAAATTTGCTTTCTTTCTTAAATGAAAAACCTTTTTGTACTAAAAATTCAATAAATTTTTTTGGAATTTATCTGCTTGGATTTAAAATTCATCACTTTTGGCCGAGATTTAATTTCTTTGTTAAAAATGGCAAATATTTGATTTGAATAAATTATGAGGCTGATTTTAAAACAATTATTTAATGTATTCATATATTGTTTAATTTTGATTTAATTTACTTTTTTTTGTTAATTTCAAATTTTATTTTGTTTAAAATAAAAATTGTATTGCCTTAAAACATTAAAACTTTAATTTTTCGTTGATAATTTATTTGTCTTAATAATATCGATTAATTTTAAAGCAAGCTTTTATAAATTGTGTTTTATAAATTTTAGAGAATTCAGAATAATTTTAAAATATATTTAGAAGTCGTAAAAAGTGTTTGAAAATAATTTAAAATATAAAACAATGTAAATAAAAGTGAATTTCCATTTGCAAACATCATTTTAAAATAGTTCCAAAAATAAAGTGATTTTAACAAATTTAAGAACAGAAGTATATTCCTTAAGATTTGTAATGAAAAACTCAGAAGATGTTTACATTTTTTTAAAGTTTTATCATAATGAAAATTTTTTCTGTCTGCTGGAAAAAATGAAAATATTTTTTTAATCTGACAAAATTTATTGTAAGACTATATAATAGGATTCTAAAGAATTTAAAATTGTCAAAAAATAATGTGATTTATGTTCTTGTGCACAATTTTTTCCAAGTTTTAGAAAAAATTCGAGTCACTTTCAAGTATATTCATAAGTTTAAAAAAATATATTTCAGAAATAATTTTAAACTGGAAAAGATTTACAAAATTTTTAAATAAAATTTATATTTTTAACTCTTTAGATTGCAATATCAATGTTTTTCAACATTTTGAAAAGTTTAAAGGTAGTGAAACAATTTTCTAAATATTCCTGGAAATATTTAAATTGGCTGCTTATTTTTAAAAATTGATTTTAAGAGAATATTTAGGAAAAAAAAAGACTGATCTTAGAATTCCTAAAAATATTTAAAGTGATTGCTTATTTTGAAGTAATAATTTCAAGCGAATATCTAAAAAGATTAAAGAATTTTTTAGGATTTCTGCAAAAATTTCCAGTAAATTTTATTTTAAATAAATTATTGTGTAGAGAATGTTTAAAAAGATCGGAAAATATTGAGGAGATTTTTAGGAATAATTCATCTCATAAAAAAAAATATTGCCTAATTTTAGAAGTTTCTACGAGATTAACAATATTTTAAAACGTTAAAACGTTTTCAGCTTCAGAAAGTTTTTAAAATATTTCAAACTCAAGTTTCTTTTAAATTTGTAGAAATTATGTCAAATAAAAATAAAAAAAACAGTAGAAATTTTTTAGATATAAAGGAAAATCATGTTTATGGAAATTTATATAAAGTAAAAACAGAAACTTACACAGTAAATAGTGACTAGGAATTTTTATTTTGTATTCAAAATTATTTTTTACTTGATCATAGTTTTCCTAAAATTTGTTTTCTTCTCGAATGAATAAATTTTTTTCACTAAAAATTTAATAAATTTGTAAATTTGGATTTAAAACTTATCACTTTTGGCCGAGATTTAATTTCTTTGTTAAAAAGGGCAAATATTTGATTTAAATAAATTATAAGGCTGATTTCAAAACAATTATTTAATATATTAATACATTTTTCAATTTAATTAAGTTTAATTTTTTTTGTTAATTTAAAATTTGTTTAGTTTAAAATAAAATGTTTGTTGCCTTAAAATATAAAAACTTAAATTTTTCGTTGACAATTTATTTGTTAGAAGTTCAACTACATCTTTTAAATTTAAACTAAATAATATTGACTAAAATAAATAGGTATTGATCCGAATTTGCCATAAAAAATTAAACATTATTTTTTTTCTTTTAATAGAAAGTGGAATGTTTACTACAAAATGTGTGAGGAAGACATATGCAAAACGTAATGTTTCTTACAAATGGAATTCGTAATACGTCAAACTTTTTATAGAATTTTATATGCACATATCCATAAAAGTCTGATTACATCCTCCTTTCATATTTTACGACTTTTCTGGGGTTCACAGCACCTTTTACATTTTTTATACCTTGAATATCAATTTGATGTAAAATTCAGCACTTTACATTATTATTTAAGAATATTTTATTAGATTTATTTCATAAATTTAAGTTTTTTAAATATTTTTGGAAGGATTTAAATAATGTCATTGTGTTGGAAATTCAAGCAGAATGACACATTTAATGTCTCCACATTTAACGAAATTAACAGCATTTGTAGAAACGTGGTCGAGGTTCGTCTAATTATGTTTCAGGAATAAATGAGGATAAGGAAAATTTTAACTAATTGTTGTAACTTTCAGAAAATAGAATAACATAAGGAAAAGGGAAATCTTGAATAGAATTTCCTTCATGGTAAATTATACGTATCTTTGTTTTGTTAAAAAAATTTGAACGACGATCATAAAGCTTCAAATAGAAAAAAAATTTGAAGGAACATTTTTGAACAAAAATAAATATTTAAAAAAGTCAAATTGCGCAAAGAAATTGCAGAAGACTTAAAAAGAAGTATGTCCCTTAAAAAACTGGTTAAAAAATTTATTTTATTATTCAATTATAAAAATAAGAGTCGCTCGTGCAAAAGTTTTCGATTCGTACTTCCAGCCTGCGGCTCATGCTGCAAATTTCACAAGCGTAAAAACTACCTGCGTCCGCACGCATGTCACACACTATTTTTTTCAACAACCAATCGAGAAAGTTGCATTGTAATTTTTATAATTTTTGAACATTTTTCAACAAAAATAAATATTTAAAAAGTGAAATAGCGCAAAGAAGTTGCAGAAGACTTAAAAAGAAGAATATCCTTTAAAAAACTGTTTTTAAATAAAATTATTCAAGAAAAAAGATTTTGAAGAAAATGATGTAAATTTAAATTTAAGAAAAACTTTAACAGGAATAATATAAAATATTTGTATTTTTTTCTATGATTAATTAAAACTCAGAATGGAATATGCATTTAATTATTAGAAAATTATTACTATTTGATTATCTTTAATATTTTTCAGGAATTATTTTTTAATAAAAAAATTAAAATCTAACATCTTAATCCAACATTATTTAGAGTTTATTTAAGTGCTAATTGGTTTAATGATCATTTGTATAAATGATTAATTAAAATTCATAAATAATTTAAATGTAATATAACTGTAGTTTTCTATAAACAGTATACGTAATCGATGAATCTTATCGAAGTATTGGCATCATCAGAGAATAACAGTATTTCTTAACGTCTTTACAGACTATATGGACCTGTGAATTAAAATTTATTTTTAAATTAAATTTTTTCTAAAAAAAAAGATCTTTTCCTATCGCTCCGCTGGGTTTTTCAAAAAATTTCAAAAAATTTAATTTATTTTAAGAAAAAGTATTTCCTCATAATTGCTCGGATATTTATTATTTGCTCTTAAAATGTTTAAATAAAATTTTATCAAAAAGGACACTATTAGATCCAATTATTATTTTATTATTTATTTATTTATGATTATTTATGACTTTATTATGACTTTATTATTATTTTATCATCATTATTTTTTATGGATAAAACAAAATATCCTACAATTTTTCTTTGACATTTTTGACGTATCTCGTGTCTTTTGGCATAATATTTGAATTTTCGATCATTTTAAAAACAAATTTTGATAAATAAATTTAAAGCGAGAGGTTCTATAAAAAAAGTTTAAGACATAAATGATGTAGGAATTCGTAAACGCTGAAAATCTTTTAGAAGATTTTAAAAATTATAATGAACGAATAAAAAAATATAATAAATTATCACAAATGTGTACATTTTTTTTGGGTGAAATATTTTTGCCTCTCAGTTTATTTTCGTAACTTTTGTCGTTTTTTTTTTTAAATTTCATCATTATTTTTAATGTAATTTTTATCGTAAAAACAAAACTGTACGTCCTATCAAAAAGTGATTCATAGAAAATTTGAAGATATGTTTTAGGTGCACAATTTTTGTTAAATAATTTATTTTCATAACTTGTGTCGTTTTTCAAAAAATTAAAATTTTTTTGTTTTCCATTTTGTTTTTCGTGAATAAAAGAAAATCTACGTATTCTATAAAAAAGTGATTGTTATCAAATTTGTAGATGTTTTTTTGACCATTATTTTTGTCCATTTTTTTTTTCGCATCTTGCATTATTTGACCACAAATTGAAATTTTTTAAATCTAAAAATAAATGTACCCAAAAATTTTTAAACTCCTCTAACTGCAAAACTTGATTTTCAGATTTAAGGCGTTTCCAAAAAAATTGATGACAGCAAACAATTTATTTTTGTTAAGAACAATAATTCATAAAACAAATATTTCTTATATTATGTATTTACAAATAAAATACCGCTTTGTTACGGAATTAGCAACCAGTTTTTTAACAATAATTTGCTGCTATGATTCGATAATATTTGATTATTGGTTAACCAAACTTAATTAACAAATGTTAAAAAATTCAAATGTTCTTAAAAATTTAGAATTTAGCTATTTACCATTAACTGCGTCGAAAAAATAAAGTTTGTACCTACAAAAATAGCCAAATAGTGCATTTGTTAATTAAGCTACTTTCCACAATTATTAATTTTTATTTTATGGCTAAATATTAAACTTGGGTTCTATTTCCAAGTAATATGTGATCGATTAAATAGAACAAAAAAGCTTTATTTATTCCATAAAAAATACCTGAAATGGATATTTGTTTACAAAAATGGCTTTTAAAATAACTATTTATTTATTAACTTTTATTAATTTGACTAAAAGACTCTTTTTGTCCATAAATTGATTTAAGGGAAGAATCAACGCCAATCCCAACGGAATCATTTTCAATAAATTATTTGTTTATAACAAATTCAATAAATTTTGTAACATTTGCATTGATGTCGAAAATCTTTTTTGGATTCTTGCTTTCAATTTTTTAGGCATTTTTGTTAAAATCGAAGACTTTTTAAAAAACGGGTATACAATCATTTGCATTTTTGATTAAGTAGTTAAATATTTAATCCAAAAAGGTGAATTTTTGAGAAGACAGTTAAATTTCCAACCCGGAATTTCTCTATCTAAAAACCAAGATCTTTTGTACCAAAAATAAAAAAAGAATTTTGGATCCAAAAAGACGAATTTTCGTCATATAACTTTAATTTTTCCTAAAAACAATAATTTTTAACAAAAACAATGAAATTTTCAATAAAATAATGAAATAATGGATTTTTGAAAAAAGTTTTAACCAAAGAGTTGCATTCAAAATCAAATGATTGAACCTTTAAGAAAAGAGACATATTTCCAACAAAATAGTTAAATTTTTAAGTAAATAATTAAACTTTCAATAAAATAGTAAGATTTTCTGCTAAAGCGACAAATCTTGTAAAAAATCTAAAGTTTTTTAAAGATGTTTGACTTTTAAAAGAGGAAACGTATTTTAAATAAATTAATTTTAATTTTGTATGAAAAATTTTATAGTCGATATTTTCAATAATTAAACTTTTTATTTCAAATAAAAAACAGTTAAATTGAATAAAAAAATTTAATTCTATGGAAAAATATAACAGTTGATATTTAAACCAAAATAGAATAAAATTTCGAATAATAAACTATTTATTTCAATTTAACAAATATTAAATTTTTAGTTAAAAACTTAATCTTCAACCGAAAAAAAAGAAATTTTTTTTAACAAATTCGATAATTTTTTTTATATCACAGATTGATCTAAACGGAATTTTTAATTTTTTAAACTAAAAACGATCCATTATCTACCAGTAATCAAATAATTAAATTTGTACTTAAAAAAATTAATGTTTAAACAAAAAAAAGTTTTTTTTTAAAGAGATGAATTTTTTTACTAATAAAATAAATTATTAACAACGTAGTTTAACAAAAAAAGATGAATTTTAAACTATAATCGACCAATTTTCAGCATAAATTTGGCTTGTTACATTTTCGCGTAAGAAAAATAGTTTTTAACAAAATCATAAAATGTTCAACCTAACAGTAGAATTTTTAACTAAAATAGATGATTTTTTAATCAGAAATGTAATATAAGACTTCCCAATTTAAAGAAATTAAGTTTAAACGAAAATTTAATTGGTTTTAATTTATGTGAAATATAACCAGAAAAGGCGAAATTTCTTGAAAACAGTGGACGAAAAAGAAGAATTAAAAAAAGGTAGAATAAAGGAATAACGAGAAGGGAGTTTCAAGTCTTTTTTAGAGTTTCACTTTTAAAATAGAATCAATAATTTTCATTTTGTCAAGAACTTAAAAAAATTCTTTTTTAAATTGATATTTCAGATTTTGCGCACCTCGCCCCCCCCCCCCCCTGCTTATCTTGAAGTTTAAATTAGTTTCATGCAATTCCCAATTTTTTTACACAAATAAAACAGTTTTCTGGGGTACGTCATAAAAAAGACATAGTGTTTTTCAAAATAGCCTGAAGCACATATTACCTATTTATTTTGCATTTAAATTTTGTACTACAGTTTTTGAACTTGCATTTCTCGCAGAGTGAGTCTAGCAAATGGAAATGGGTCATGTTACGGACGTTGTAATATAAATTGCAAAATATTTTTTCCTCGTAAACTGTTTGTGACGGTTTCGCATGAAAGTACACATATTTTGACCTGATTATGTGACATTTTCAATTTATGAATTTTTTGCAGTGTGAACTTTGAATATGAAAGTATGAAATTAAATATGTTGACTTAATCAGAAAATTTATTTCTAAATGTTTCTAAACAGCATTGTTAGGAGAGAAAATTTAAATATTAAATAATGTTTTAATAATGGGAAGTAATTGTGCTTTTGTCAGTTTTCTGCCAAAATATAATTTTTAAAGTTGCTTATATTTTTAAAGAGATAACAAATATAAAATTATGAGAAAATACTTCTTTTAAAGAGTTTTAAAAAAGTTAGAAGCTTTTTAATAATTATGAAACACGTGACGAATTTTTTCAAATATTTCAGTATCTAAAAAATTTTCAGGTAAAAAGAGTTTTGCAGCAAGTCAAGTGAATGAAAAAAATATTCTTAAGATTTATGGAAAAATTTTTGATAGTGGTTTTGGAAATTTTAAAGTAAATTTTTTCACTTTTTCCATATTATATAATTTTTGAAAATATTTTAGTAAGTTAAAGAAATTTTCAGGAGTTTTAAAAAGATTACAATTAATATAAACTTGTAAAGATTTTTAAAGAGTTTTCTAGGGGTTTTCGAAAATGAAAAAAATTTAGGTTTTTAGCAAAATTTAATATAATTTTATATTTCAAAGTATTTATTTTAAAAAGTTATTTAAAAAGATTTAACAACATTTTACATTGTTTTAAAAATTTTCTAAGAGGAATTTGAAATACTGCCAGTATTTTTTTTCAATTTTGCATAATTTAAAAATGTCGCAAAATTTGAACAGTTTTTAAAGATTAGAAGGTGTAGAAAGTCTCACTAGATCAAAAAAAAATAATTTTCTTAATTTTCGTGTGAAAATTTGAATAATTTTTCATTTTTAAAACGTTTTAAATAGATTCAACAAATTTGAAAACTTTAAAATCTTCTAGATTCTATTTTGACACACCTGAAATATTAATTTTTTTAAATTCCCTTTAAATCATATAAAAATTATATTCACATACAATTAAAAAAAAGCTAAAAATACTTATTTTCTTGTTCTCAATTCTCAGAATTCAATTTTAACTCGAATTGAAGTATTTAAAAACATTTAGCAAATAAATAGTTATTTGAAATTTGTATGTTATATTTTTATTAATTTTTGTGTCTTCACACTGGTAATGAAAAAGTCTTACAATGGTTAATTTCAATTAGTACTTACATTTATTAACTTCAATATTTGTATGGCTAAAAGTTTTAGTTGAAAAAAAATTCAGCGTTACATCAAAATATTGTTTGATTAATTTCTTAATACAAATTTATTTTTAAAACCCCTTTTTAAATTTAGAAAATGTCTATTATGTTTATAAACAAAAAAATTTTCCTGACTCTGAGCGAAAAGTAAAACAATTAAAATATTGAATAAAAAACCACAAATTTCTGGCAGTAATAAAAGATAATATAGTAGCAATAATAATAGATTGTTTAAAAAATTATGTTTTTTTTTAACTTGTAATTCTTATTCCTCCATCCCTTAATTTTTAAATTTGAAAAATTGGACTACAAAATCATAATGATCCATTCAAGAAACCCCTGAGGATCGATTTTTAAATAGCGGGACCAATTTTTACTTTGTATTTGAATCAGTGCCCAAAAAGAACGTCTAGGTCCCTAATTTAAAGCCACAAGACCAATTTTTTAATTTCTTTTTGCCATAATAGATTTAAAATTTTTGAATGCTCACTTTTACTTAATTTTCATAAAAAGCGACGCAAAAACCCCAAAAGGTCCTAATTTGTAAAAAAAACCGTTAGGGCTTATTTCAAAGCTACGGGGCTTCCTGAGGACCTATTTTAAAGGCAAGTGACTTGTTTTTAAATTTCCTGTCCGCCATATTGGATCAGAAAATTTTAATTTTTAATTATATTTAATAATCTGAGATACATCAAAAAAACAATAAAGTCTTTTTGAAGCAACATCCCTTATTTATCAATAATTAAATTTTTTTAATTTTTACTATACTTTCGTCATTAGCGACCCTGAAACCCCTGAGAACCTATTTGGAAGCCACGGGACTTGTTTTTCAATTTTTGCCGCCATATTGGATCCGCGATTTTAATTATTGACTTCACTTTTGTATTCTATGATACAAAAAAAAACCAAAAACTTATTTTAAAGCCCCAGGTCTTATTTTAAATTCTTGCGTCCATCATAATAGATCCACCATTTTGAATTTTAATTTTCGAACTACTTTCATCATTAGCGTCCCTAAAAACCCAAGGACCTATTTGAAAGCCACGGGACTTGTTTTTAAATTTTTGCCGCCATATTGGATCCGCAATTTTAAATATTGACATCACGTTTGTATTCCATGATACAAAAAAACCCGAAAATTCATTTTCAAGCCACAGGCCTTATTTTAAAATGTTGTGACCATCATAATAGATCCACCATTTTCAATTTTAATTCTTAAACCAGTTTCATCATTAGTCACGAAACTTATTTTAAAATTTTTAGTTAGTTAGTAATCTGAGATACAAAAAACCAACGAAAAACTCATTTTGATGTCAGAGGCCTGATTTCAAAATGTCGGGTGCATGATATTGGATCCGCCATCTTGAATTTTTTATTTTTTACTTCAGTTTTGTCATTAACGACCCAAGAAAAACCATAAGGAACTATTCTAAATCTGCTGGACGTCTTTTAACCCTTTGCGGCATACATTTTTACATTAAACTAATTTTTACGTATGTGTGCACCTTAGGGTTATTCGGGGTCACTGATCTCGAATCTGAAGTCAGATTTTAAAAATTCAAAATGGCGGATCCAAAATGGCGGAAACATTTTTAATAAGTTGTTGGATTTTCATATCACTTGTTACTCGGGGTTTTTTGAGGTCGCTGATTACGAATCTGAAGTCAGAATTTTAAAAATTCAAAATGGCGGATCCAATATGGCGGACAAGTTTTCAAAAAATTAATGTAAATTAAATAAAAGAAGTAACATACAAAAAAATTATGCAAAAAATGCAAAAACAAAAGAACCAAAAAAGAAAGAAAAAGAAGGAACTAGTAGTTTACCTCGTCCACGTCGTTAGTTCTGGGTAGTGCTAAGAGTAAGCTGGGATTAGCTACGAGTCTTTTTTGAGAATTGATGTCTCTGGAGCTAAAATCTGAATCTGCTTTGTAATCAGCGAGCCTGAAAACCCCTAGATGCGAAATATCATAAAAATCCATTCATTTTTTTAACAGTTTTTCGCCATATTGGATCCTCCATTATCAATTTCTGTAACCGACTTCAGATTCGTAATCAGTGAACCCAAAAACCCCTGAGTGTCAAGTTTTATGAAAATCCAACAACTTTGTCAAAATTTGTTTACCATGTTAAATCCGCCATTTTGAATTTTTAACATTTGACTTTAGATTCGTTATCATAGACCCCAAAAATCCCCAGATGCTAAGTTTCATAAAAATTATTATTTTTTTGAAAACTTGCCCGCCATATTGGATCCGCCATTTTGAATTTTGGAAATCTGACTTTAGACTCGTGATCAGTGATCCCAAAAACCTCTGAATAACAAGTTTTATTCTAATTCATTCAATACGTCGTTCAAAAATGAATTTTTTTCGTAAAAAAAAAACGATTTTCGAAATTTGTTTATTTATAACTATTCATAAATTAATGAAATACATTCGTCATAATTTTTTCTACATTCTACAATGCTTCAAATCTCATAATAATAAGACTTTTTTGATATTATTTCAAAAACTTTTAATCTAGAGAAAAAAGATGTCAATAAAAAAGGTGGTAATCTGGGTTACCACTATGCCGCAAAGGGTTAAAAAAATTGTTTCAAATATGGGATATGATTTTTTGAATTTTGAGTGAACGTTCCCTATCAGAGATACAAAAAAACCTGAAACCTTATTTTAAGGACACAAGACTAATTTATACATTCTTTATCTGGCGTATTGGATCCGTTATTTTTAGTATTGTAAATTTCAGAAAGTTGACTCCAAATTCGCGATCAGTGACGTATTTGAAAGTGACCGGAATTTAAAAAAAAATTTTTGTAAGCCATATTACATCCGGAATTTTGACTTTTAAAAAATTACAAAACTTGAATCGAAATACGTTATTAGTAACCTAAAAAAACCCTGTAGACCTATTTTAAAGCCGTCGGACTTCTTTATCAATTTTGTGTCCGATATATCAGATCCGCCATTTTGAATTTTGAATTCACGTATGGAATACAAAAAAAACTCATTTTGATGCCACAGGCCTTATTTTAAAATTGTGTCTGTCGTATTGGGTCCACCATTTTGAATTTTGAAATTTTCACTCTAGTTTTGTGATTAGCAATATAAACAAAACCTGGGGACCTGTATTTAAATCACAGGACTTCAAATAAAAATTCCCGCCATTTTGTATCCGCCATTTTGAATTTTGACTTCACGTTACTAACACAGGCCGACAAGATTTTTAAACCAGAAACTAGAAAATACTTTTCTGGACGATTTTTACGCGCTGAATCTAAATCTCGCTTCAGAATTGTTAAAAATATGGTTTTTCTCGAGATATGCTAACCTAAAATTTGAGAAAATTCTGTTTTCTTTCTATTGAAGACTAGATCACACGGCGGGCTGATAAGTGCTTAAAAATGATTATTCGTAGGTTTTAGGGGTTGCTAATATCGAATCTGAGGTCAAAATTTCCAAATTCAAGATGTCGAATCCAATATGGCTGCTTCAAAAAGTGCTTGAAAATTGTTACTCGCCGGTTTTTGGTCTTGCGTATTTTAAATCTGCGGTCAAAATTTTCTAAATTCAATATGGCGGATTTAAAATAACGGTCACAGCTATCACACTCCGTAGCGAGTTACTAAAAATTCTATACAGTGCTTCAAAACAGCATTTGCTGAACTTTTAAGATAAAATATCTCGATAAAAACTAAGCATTGCGTAATCCTGTAGCCAGATTCGGATTCAGGGAGTCAAATCTCTTCAGAAAAGTATCGTCTGCTTTCTGGGTTTTGAAGAAAAAAAATTTTGTCAGCCTTTGTAATCGCAGATACAAAAATAAGCCCAGAAAACTCATTTAAAGCCATATACGTTACTTTAAAATTTGTTGTCCGTCATATTGGATCCACAATTTTCAATTTTGGAATTTTCACTCCAGTTTTGTCATTTAAGACCGAACAGAAACCCGAAGGATCTATTTTGTTGCCACGGGACTTTTTAAAAAAATTTTGTCCTTTCATGTTGGATCAGCCATTTGAAATTTTGACTTCGCGTTAATAATCGAAAATACATAAAAATTCGAAAACTTATTTTGAAGTAAAAGGCCTTATTTTAAAATTATTTATCTGTTAAATAGACTTTGCCCCTATGAGTGTTTCTCATGTTGCCAATGTCTGTACTTTTATTTTTCTCCATTGTTTTATGTTGTTTAATATTTGTTATCCAAGTTAGGAAAATAATAAATTATGGTTTCAAAACATATACCTAAATTTCTATATATTCTTGCAGTTCTAAATTCCTTAGAAGGTCTTAGAAGGTCTCTTAGTGTGGAATAACCATTTAGATCGGAATAACCAGTTTCTTGTTATATCCCTTCTATCATCGTTATATCCCCTATTATCCCTTTGCTGTTTCTCATGATGACAATTTCTGTACTTTTATTTCCCTTCATTGCTTTATGTTGCTTAATATTTGTTATCCAAGTTAGGAAAATAATAAATTATGGTTTCAAAATATATACCTAAATTTCTGTATATTCTTGCAGTTCTAAATTTCTTAGCAGGTCTTAGATGGTCTCTAAGTGTGGAATAACCATTTAGATCGGAACAATCAGTTTCTTGTTATATCCCTTTTATCCTCGTTATATCCCATATTATCCCTTTGCTGTTTCTCATGTTGACAATTTCTGTACTTTTATTTCCCTTCATTGCTTTATGTTGCTTAATATTTGTTATCCAAGTTAGAAAAATAATAAATTATGGTTTCAAAATATACCTAAATTTCTGTATATTCTTGCAGTTCTAAATTTCTTAGCAGGTCTTAGATGGTCTCTAAGTGTGGAATAACCATTTAGATCGGAACAATCAGTTTCTTGTTATATCCCTTTTATCCTCGTTATATCCCCTATTATCCCTTTGCTGTTTCTCATGTTGACAATTTCTGTACTTTTATTTCCCTTCATTGCTTTATGTTTTTTATTATTCGTTATTCAAGTTAGGAAAATAATAAATTATTGTTTCAAAACATATACCTAAATTTCTGTACATTCTTGCAGTTCTAAATTTATTTAGTTGTACTTTTTTATAAATTATTACAGAAAATTTAAACTACAGTAAAATGCAACAATGTACTAAAAATTACAAAATTCGTGCAAAGAATGGAAGCAAGTTTTACTTTCCTGTAATTTTCGTTGTAATATATTGATTTTATTTGATACCTCCTTTAAAAATGGTTTAATTTTTTCCTATCAGTATATTTTTTTAATTGGTTCCTTTCTTCAATAAGCCTCAAGAATGTAGAAATTCAATCTTGGTTCGGTTTTTCAATATTTAAAATTGTTAAAAGTCTTTTATTGTTATTTTCTCTATTACCCCATACGTATTTACAATAAAGTGGAAAAATTTACTTATAACAATTTATACAAATTTATAAATTTTTAAAATTGTGCTTTATTGTTATTTTTTTTTACTTTCCTAAAGGAAAATATATCAAAAAATTTGCTTCAGTAGGAAAAAAATAGCAATAATTATTAACAATGTCTTGTTTATTTTAATTTTTTCATAAACTTTTTTTTTAACCGTTAGCATAGCCGTCTTCCAATATTGTATGTCCTTATCCTTCGTGAATGTACACTGTAAAATTGTAATAACCGGAGAGCGTGAAATGTTGACGGAAACTTTATGAGTTTCGCTTATGACACATGTTCCAATTTCACATCCACTTTTTAACGACCTCGTCTTCTCGTCCTCAAAAAATTCTCAAAGTTCAAAAAGAAAAAAACGTTATGGTAGAAATGGATGTAATAGCTTAAACTTACAAAGGTGGTGTAGAAATAAAAATCAATCGTTCCGATACTAAAAAAAACTTTTTACCTTCAAACTTTTGTCACGTAAAAATTGTAATTTACACGCAAGACTGTACTTTATCTCTTTTCAACCAATAGTTCATTGAAAAAGCTTTATATTTTTTATAAAAAGCTAAGAATTTAAATTCAAAATAAGTATAATAATTAATTAATTAAATTAAATGTATACATATAATTTGTTATATTAAATAAATATATATAAATATTAATTTAATAAATTAATTATAAATTAATTATTAATTATTTTAAATGCGCGGGGATATTCTATTAGCGATGTGCGCGCGCGTCTCGCTTTGCTTGAAAGCTTGAGCGCGCCTAAAGGGGCGCGACTGTTGGTTCTCGTTCTGCGCGCTCGATAATTTATTTGTCTCGTGCTTCGCGCTCGATAATGTTTTCATCTCGTTCTTCGCGCTCGATGATGCATTTACCTAGCGCTACGCGCTCGGCCTTTCTATATACCCTAAATTTTCGTGCAAGGCTTTTAAAATGAAAGGTTCAAGCATCGAAAACTGTTATTTAGTGATTGTGAATTCTCTTTAGTTAAGGCTCCTTCTGCTTGAGCGAAAACATTCTCATCACGTATCTCGTGCTTCGCAATCGATTTCGTCGACAATGCGAACTTTTCTAGATTATGTTTAACTCTATCAGTATATGTTCAAATGTTTCAGTGCAAATATTTCTTTAATGGTTTATTTAATATTTTTTTATATTTTTGCATCAAATTTTATTCTTAGCCATCCTGAAAAATATATATTGTTTAAATAAATTTATATTATTACCATTCATGATATGCGTTAGTATGGAAAAAGTATTTTTACTGTCTTATTTTTATTATTAAAAAATAGGCATATCATTGAAATAAAAAATTATTATTAAAAATTTTACTTCAACTTGTGTCGCTGTTAGATATTTCTTTGGTAAAAAACTTTTGTCTTTTAATTTTGCTCGTCTCTTGTGTCGTTTTTTAACCATTTTTTTTAATTTTCAAGTTAATATTTTTAAAATCTTTTTGTTAAAAAAAACGTGTCCATCTTTTTGTGCTAGACAACCTAAGTTTGTTTTTGATTAGTTCATACCATGTGTCGCTTTTCGAAAAATTATTTTAAAATTTTGTTTTAATCTTTTTTTTATGACAAATTTGTAGGTCTTTTCAAAGCGCGCAATTTTAGTTATTTTATTTTTTTCCATCTTGCTTAGATTGGCCGTAAACTGGAATTTTCGAGTTATCGTTATTTTTTATGTGATCAAAATTTAAAATTTCGACTTTTCGACAAAGTCCGGCATTAAAAAATAAACGTTTCTTTTTTCCTCACTTTTTTTCGTATCATGCATTGTTTGGCTTGAAATGTTAATTTTTATTTATTTATTTTTTGGATTTTAAAACTGCTATAACTTAGATAATTTTTATTTTAGCGAAAAAAGTCATGAGGATAAATTGATAAATTTCGATCATACAAAAAATAATGAGGAATCAAACATTCTATTTTTCGGTCAAACTAAGCAAGATACGAAAAAATGACTGAATTAAAATTGAGCGTTCTCAAAAGATCTAAAAATTTGTGATTCATCATTTTTTTATAGAACGCATAGTTTTTTTTAAGTCGTTAAAAACAAGATTAAAAATAAAAAAAATAATGCTTTTGACAAACGACACAAGCTATGAAAAATATAAATAAACAAAAAATGCTCTTTCAAAATATAGCAAAAACTCTTTCAAATTTGTCATGAATAATTTTTGACAGTATACAAGTTTTTAGTTTTTATCGTTATGTTATGTTATGTATATGTTATGTTATATGTTATGTTGTGTTATGTTATGTTCAAAAAGCTAAAATTAACAGACTAAAGTTATTCACCTCAAAAATATAAATGAATTTGTTTTTCAATCGTTTTTATATATGACGAGAAGATTTTTTTTGAATCGTAAAAAATATAAAAAGTTGTTTAATAAAGAAAATATCTTAAAGTTTCTTATAATCTCTGGTTATAAAAATAAATAAATGAAAAAAATCAACTTTTTGGAAAAAGGAGAAAAGACACAATAACATTTTATTCAACAACATTATTCAGCCAGCATACATCCACATTAAATAAAAACAAATTAGATTTATGGAAAACGTCACAAGCTGCAGTAAAATTTTTATTCTTAATTTTTATTTCAATATAATGCTAATTTTTCTATTGATAAAAATAAGACAATAAACATAATTTTGTTCCATTACTAATGAATATTATAAATGGTAATAATATAATATTATTAAAATGATGTACATTTTCCAGGGTAGCTAAGAATAAAATTTAATTTAAAATAAGAAGCAAAAAGAAAGAAATCATTAAAAAGAAGATTGGTACTTTATTTTGCAATATCTAAATCAACAGCCCCAGACCGTGATAAGAATGTCGTCGTTAAAGCCGAAGGAGCTTTAACAAAAGAGAATTCACAATAACCAAATGACAGTTGTCGATTCTTTGACCTTTAATTTAAAAAATTCTAATGTATTTATTAAAGCATTTTTTTTTTTTTTAGTTGTTAAATTTTGCAAAATTCAATAATGAAAATTAATTTTAAAAAAAATCGAAAATGTCATTTTCTGGAAATTTATCCAATTTATGCGAATGTACAAAGAATTAGTGTGGAAACTTGTCTTGAATAATTTGCAAACGTATCAGATATGTAAAAAATTGTTTACAATTTTTATAAACAAATTATTCAACAAAAGTTAGGTTTTTAGTAAAAATAGTATATAGCTACATCAACTGTGCGCTTTTAAGCGGAAATCTGAAAAAAAAAACAAATTTCGTCATGACTTATATAAGAATAGAGACCACTTGTTAATTATTTAAACAAATTTTATAAAAAAATGCATAAATTCGTCATTTTTAAATAGATTTATTTTGTTTTTCTGAACCTAAAGAGTTATCTTCGATTTCAGACAACTATTGTTATTTATTTAAACAAAATTTTTTAACAAATGCATAATATTGTCATTTTTCGGTAAAAGAAATTCCTTTTTTTAAATCAACTTCAGATATGTTAGAAATATATCTTGATATACTTGGTTATAAGAAAAATTATTTCGAATAGGTTGAACAAACTAAATAAACAAATTTATACTTTGCCCATTTTTCAACATATAGATTTCGTATTTTTCAGACAAATAAATTCCTAATTTTATTTTGTATTTATACTAAACAATTCATAATCTTAAAACAAATTAAATAAAGGAATTACTCTGTGGCTGTTTTTTAATAAAAAGACCTTATTGATTTTTATGAAATCGACTAAAATTTTAAAGAATTATCGAGCAGCAAATGTTTTTATTTTATAATTATTTATTGTTATTTTTCAATATTTTTTGCCTTTGTGAGTGTGCTGTAGGAGTGCCGAAACGTTGGCGTTTATTCTTACAGATGTTTTTTTGTCGTGATTTGGTAATAATGAAAATAGAAAAACCGAAAGAAATAATAAAAGAGAAGGAAGGGAATCTTTGGATGCATTCTGATTTTTCTTTCCTTTTTTTATTTTTATCCAAAAAGGAACATTATTTAATTTTCTTCTTTAGAAGAAAAAAGTCTTTTCCTTTCTTTATTTTTTTTTAATTTCAATAGGAACATTTTATAGTGGTTGTTCAAATTTGTTCGTTGGATTCTTACTTTAGCTATGCGCAACATATTTATTGCCCTTTATGTCAACAAAAGAAAACAAATCTATTTTAAAATGTCGAATTGAAGTAGCTATATATCATCTTTCCTATGAACCTAACTTTAGTTGACTAATTTGCTAATAAAAATTGTACAGAATTTTTTAAATATCTTATACTGCTGAATATAATTAAATAAAAAAATCCGTTGACATTAACCTTTTAATTCATTAGTGCCTAGCTTTAAAGGCTATTTTTCAATACCATAAGATAAGCCTTCACTGATAAAAAAATTACAACTAGTTTTCAGCCTTTATAAGATTCTAATGGTAAAGATTTTTTAGCCTCTTCTGCTCATTGTCTTTATTTTTACCCACCCTTATCAGTTAGTGCTTATGATTCTCTTCCATATTTTGGATTTCTAAATTCCTTTAATAAAACTTAAATTTCATTTTCTCAATTTCATCTTCCTAGCTAAACATCTTCTTAGCTTATGTAGCTCCTATTATTTATTTTTAGATACCATTATCACTTTTGTGACTTCGAGTTTCAGTTTCTCAATTCCATCTTCCTTCTGTCTGTCCTCGTTTTCTAAGTAAATTTTTGTCTTTCTCTTGAAAAATTTTTGTCTTTTCCTTTAACAAATCTTTTAAAAAATTACAGCAAAATCTTATATCCATGGCCACCAATCTATTGAAGATAAGTATTTTTCCCACCTTGTCCTTTTCTTCCTATTTCCAATTCTCCTGTTTTTCATTTTGACCTTTTAATTTACATTTCTCTTTATTTAATGTTTTCACTTCCTTTAGAAACTGCCAAAAATTGTTACCATTTTTATTGTTTGCAACTATAGACCAAGGTAAAATTTTGTATCTTCTCATTATGTTCTTTAATTATTTATTTTCTAAAAGTTTCTATTCTAATAATATTTTCTATTTTTACAAAACATCTTCTGAATTTGCATAAAATATCTCTGCCTAGAATTAACAAAGATCACATTGTACTATCGAGAAAAACGAGAAATGTTATATTATCTTTCCTCTCGTCGTCAAGTTTAATACTAACACTTAGTTTGTGTAATGAAATTAAATTTAAACCATTCATTCCTATATAATCTAGTTTTGAAAATTCGATTTCTATAAATTATTGATCTTCTGTGTATTTTGTTTAAACAAAACTTACCGAACTATTATAATCTATATCATAGTCTCATTCAATACGCTTCTCTTCATCAATATCGGTTATGACTTTCTCGAAAAATAGCTGAAAATACTGCATATTTATTGGAATAGTTTTAGAGACAACATTGACAACAATATTATTCTCCAGACAATTCTTGGTGATGTGACCTAGTTTATTAAAGCTGTCCACTTCTTTTCCTTGGCAGCAGACATTTATCTAAAGTGATGTTATCTGATTTTACATAATTTTTTTATTTTTATTTGGCAGCTCAGTTGAAGATTAATTTTACAAAATGCTTCTGCTAATTTAGATGTCATTTTGAAATACTTCACACGTGCTTGATTCCTTAACTGAAAATCTCTAATGGCGATCAATATTAAATCAACCATCTACTCATCATCCACTCGCACTTGATTAACTAGGATCAATTATTGTGATAATATTCGCAAAATAACTCATTTATTTTCCACTTTCTTTCTTCAAACTTCCTTCGTCGTTCTACCATGTCAGGTCGATGCTCGAAAATCTTCTCCATATATTTAAGCAAGTCTTCCATACCCATTTGAAAATGATCCGATTTAGAATCAAAAAATTATAAAGTATTGACTCTCAACTGCGAATTGATCAATATTTATACAAGGTTATTGTTCAACTCGTGAGTTAAACAAAGGAGCAGTAGTTGTTGTTTCTACTGATAGAAGTTGCGATTAGAGCAATTCAATTCGTTTAATAAAACACTGAAAGGTTAAAAGTTTATGTTTAAACAATATCTAATGATTAAGTTCAATTTTCTGGAATCTGGTTTTGACTTTATATTAGTGAGACTTCTTGTGCACAAATCTGTTTTTCTAATAATGAAACTGCTTTTTTTGTAAGCAAATTTATCTTCTCCTTTTTCATCCAGGAACCTGAGGGATCAGACTCAGAGTCTTAGAAATTTTGTTTAAATTGAAATTAAAATTCAATGATGGTAGGCAATATTATGAATTCAAAAAATGGTGTGACAAAAATTCTTGTTGCTATTTTCTGTGATAATGACAGTTACGAACCTCTATTTATAAAGATAGTAAAAATGAATTGAAAAAGGAGTAGCGTGAGGAAGTGGTTATAGAATTTTTAGATTGATTTAGAATTCTTGTGTTATTAACCTTAATCTAAATATTTGATCAGTACATGACCTTCCTGGCATAAACTCACTTTGGACTTCCCAAATCCTTTTTCCGTTATTTTCATTACCCTAAGAATAAGTATTTTTGAGTCTATTTTACTTACAATACTTAATAAACTGATCCCACTGTAATTACTGCAGCCTTACCGCTTTTCGAGTTTTTGATTGTATACCTAACCTCAGTGACACAAACTTTCTCAATTAAGTTTTCTAACGCATTGTGTTCTACATCGCAGTTTTGCTTTCTCATAGCTTTATCTCCGGATTGTCCCCTAAAATAGTCTCTAAAAGCGCCTATAACCCCGCCTGGCTCCTATTTCATTTCCCTCTGCTATTTCTCATGTTGACAAACTCTGTACTTTTATTTTTCTTCATTGCTTTATAAAGTAGTTTCTTGCTTTCTTCAAAGTCGCTTCGTATTTTCTTCTCTTCTTCTGCACTACCTCTGTCTTTACATTCTTCAATTCTTCGCTTTAGCATTACGCTTACGGTACTCAATAAACTGATCCCTCTGTAATCATTGAAGTCTTACCGTTTTTCAAATTCTTGATTATATACCTAACCTCAGTGATACAAACTTTCTCAATTGAGTTTTCTAACGCATTGTATTCTACATCGCTGTTTTGGTTTCCTATATCTTTGTCTCCGGATTGTACCCTAAAATAGTCTCTGAAAGCGCCTATAACCACGCCTGGCTCATATTGCATTTCCCTTTTGCTGTGTCTCATGTTGCCAAACTCTGTACTTTTATTTTCCTTTATTGCTTTATGAAGTAGTTTCTTACTTTCTTCAAAGTCGTTTTGTATTTTCTTCCCTTCTTCTGCACTACCTTTATCTTTCTTTCCTCTAATTAATCGCTTGAACATCCTGTACCTAAATATAAATAACTCAAATAGTTGAACTTTACCCCATGTTTTGATACACAAGTATAATAAAATTGTATTCATTCTGATCATTTATTCAAATATAAGGTCTCTCAGTGTGAAATAAACATTTAGATCGGAACAAACAATTTGTCCTCATATCCCGATTATCCTTCTTATATCCCCTATTATCCCTATGATGTTTCTCATGTTGACAAACTCTGTACTTTTATTTTTCTTCATTGCTTTATAAAGTAGTTTCTTGCTTCCTTTAAAGTCTTTTTGTATTTTCTTATCTTCTTCTGCTCTAATTTCATCTTTACTTTCTTTAATTAATCGCATAAGCATCCACTTTTTGCGTCTGTAATCATTCATACGTCTATTTCTTTCATGTTGTCAATTTCTCAAATAAGTTTTACAGAGTATTATATTCTTTTTTTTAATAATTCCAATTATTTTTAGAGAAACTAGTAAGCACCATAGCAGTTTTTAGTACGATTAATCTTTCAAATACAGATTCATAACATTGCGTATTCATAATACTAATCTTACTGCTGACACTTTTTAAGTGTGTTTTAAGAATGTCAAATTTTAATACTTAAATATGAATAACTCGAATAGTTCAACATTTTCCCGTGTTTTGATACAAAAGTATACTAAACTTGGATTAATTTTAATTATTTGTTCAAATAAAAGGTCTCTCAGTATGGAATAACCATTCACATTGGAGCAACCAATTTGTCCTCATATTCCCTATTATCCCTTTGCTCTTTCTCATGTTGCCGATTTCTGTACTTTTACTTCCTTTCATTGCTTTATGAAGTAGTTTCTTGCTTCCTTTAAAGTTCTTTTTTATTTACTTCTCATCTTTTACTTTAATTTTATCTTTACTTTCTTCAGCTGATCGCTTGAGCATCCTCTTCTTGCATCTTTAATCATTTATGAGTCTATTTCTTTCATAATGCCAATTTCTCAAATAGGTTTTACAGAGTATGATATACATTTTCTTGTTAAATGAAATTAGTTGTAGACAAACTAGTAAGCACTATATCACTTTTTAGTACGATTAATCTTTCAAATACAGATTCATAAAATTTCGTATTCAAAATACTAATTTTTCTACTAAAACTTTTTAAAAGTGCTCTAAGAATGACAATTTTCAGTACTTAAATATGAATAACTCAAATTGTTCAACATTTTCCCGTGTTCTAATACACAAATATACTAAACTTGGATTCATTTTGAGCAATTATTTAAATAGAAGGTCTTTTAGTTTGGAATAACTATTTAGATCGGAACAACCAATTTGTTCTTATATCCCCTACTATCACTTTGCTGTTTCTCATGTTGACGAATTCTGTACTTTTATTTCCCTTTGTTGCTTTATTAAGTAGTTTCTTGCTTCCTGCAAAGTCTTTTTCTTGATAATTGAAATTATTTGTAGATAAACTAGTAAGCAGCATAGCACTTTTCAGTACGATTAATCTTTCAAATACAGATTCATAACATTTGGTATTCAAAATACTAATATTTCTAATGAAACTTTTTAAGAATTTTATGAGAATGTCAAAGTTTAATACATAAGTATAAATAATTCAAATAGTTCAAAATTTTTCCGTGTTTCAATACACAAGTATACTAAACTTAGATTCGTTTTGATCATTTATTTGAATATAAGGTCTCGCAGGGTGGAATAACCATTTATATCGGAATAGCCAATTTCTTCCTATATTCCTATTATCTTCCTTATATCCCCTATTATTCCTTCGCTGTTTCTCATGTTGACAAACTCGGTACTTTTAGTTTAATTTATTGCTCAATAAAGCAGTTCTAACTTATTTCAAAATCGTTTCGTATTTGCTTCGCTTCTTCTACTCTAACTTTATCTTTACTTGCTTTTATTAATTGCATCGTATGATATTTATTTTCTTGATAATTGAAATTACATGTAGATAAACTAGTAAGCACCATAGCACTTTTTAGTACGATTAATCTTTCAAATACAGATTCATAACATATTGTATTCAAAATACTAATTTTTCTATTGAAAATTTTTATGAGTGTTATAAGAATGTCAAATTTCAGTATTTAAGTATAAATAACTCGAATAGTTTAACATTTTCTCGTGTTTTAATACACAAGTATACTAAACTTGGATTTATTTTGAGCATTTATTCAAATAGAAGGTCTCTGAGTGTGGAATAAGCATTAAGATTGCAACAACCAATTTGTCCTTAGATCCCTATTATCATCCTTATATCCCATATTATCCTTTTGCTGTGTCTCATGTTGCTAAACTCTGTACTTTTATGTCCCTTAATTGTTTTATAAAGTAGTTTCCTGATTTTTTCAAAGTCGTTCTGTATTTTCTTCTCTTTTTGTGCTCTAACCTTTATCTTTACTTTATTTAATTATTCGCTTGAGCATCCACTTTTTGCGTCTGTAATCATTTATACGTCTATTCATTTTATATTGCCAACTTCTTAATTAAGTTTAAGAGAGTATAATATTTTCTCCTTGATAATTGCAATTATTTGCAGACAAACTAGGAAGCACCATATCACTTTTTAGTACGAATAATCTTTTAAATACAGAATTATAACATTTCGTATTCAAAATACTCATTTTTCTGCTGAAACTCAAGTATAATAAACCTGGATTCATTCTGATCATTTGTTCAAATAGAAGGTCTCTCAGATTGGAATAACCATTAGGATCAGAACAACCAATTTGTCCTTCTATCCGTAACAGCCCTAATAGAGGTCAAAATTTATTTCAGTCTGTAGGGATATGCAGATTGTAGATGACAAAATATCGACAGAATTGTCTCTCCCAATCTGAAAATGATTTGCGGTTTGTGTCCCATGCCTATTCCAGTGAATCTCGTATCTCATGCTTCCAGCTCACAACGACACTCGGAATAATTCTCTTTTGACATCACAGTATAAGCCCCTTTTAACTTTTTGTAATGTTAATCTTATTTAATTCCTTCTAATATCTTTTAATTTCCAGTAATTTCCATTCCGTTTTTCCTTCTTTAATATCTCTTGCAATTGCTCTTAGTCTCATATAATTATTAATAGTAATTAGCAATCGATGAAGAGTGATAAGTTCATTCAACCTAATTTTACAGGAAAAGCTTAAGATCTTTCTAGGGGAACAATGTTCAAGAAATGCAGTTAATTATTTTTTTTTTAAATTTATTTATGTAGTTACTTTTTCTTGCGTCGTTATAAATTTCACAAATCTAACATTTTTTTTTAGTAGAAGAACATTTCAAAATAGAAGTTTTAAGATTTTAATTTTTTTTATAGCGCAAACTAAAAAATACAATATTTTCAAGTTGACTATCTAATTGTTTGATAAAAAGTCATTTCCTTGACGCAAAAATTCAACAATTTGGGTAATTTTTTTTTTCTTGATTGACCAAAAAATCTTCTTGCTGTAATCTTCAACTGTTTATTAAAATATTCATCCTCTTTGTTTGTAGACAAATGTTTCTGATTAAAAATTAAATATTTTTTATTTAAAAATTCTACTAATCGGTTTGAAATAAAAATAATGTGATAAAGATTTATTTTTCGGTTAAAGACTTTCCTCTTAGGCTGAAAATGTAGCTTTTTGGTTGAATGAAAGGATTTTTAATTGAAACTTTTTATCGGTTATAATATCAGCAATTAGACTTTTTTTTAGAAACCTTCGTTTTTGTTAAAAATAAATCTACTTAAATAAAATATAAACTAATTTTTTAAAAATGCCTTTCTTTGTTAAAGATTAATCTTTTTGATTCAGCCTTTACCAATTTTAATAAAAGTTCGTTTTTTATGTAAAAAATAAATAATTTAATATTTAACTACTCTATTTTTGTTTAAAAATGTTTTTATTTTTCTTGAAACTGCATCTTATTTCATTAAAAATAGAACTACCTGGTTCAAAATTAATCTTTTTTGTTCAATAATTAATTACTTTTATTCACAATTGAACTATTCTATTAATTTTTTTAGATAGATTTCGATACAAAATTATTCTTTAAGTTTTAAAATATATCTTTTGGCTAGAAAATGAATTACTTGTGGTTGAAAAATTAACTGTTTTTTCAAGTTCAAAATTATTTTTCGAACTGAAAATTAAACTATTCCGTTATTAGTTAAGAATTTATATTTTTTATTTAAAAGTTTAACTATATTGTTTACTATTAATTTATATTGTTGAAAATTCGTCTTTCTTGGTAGGAAATTATTATTCTTGTTTGCAAATGCAATTTTCGATGAAAATCGATCTCTTTTTTTTTTAAAGAATTTTTTGTTGTTTGAAAATTTTTTTTTTAACTCAAAGCTACATTTTTTAGAAGAATTTTCAATTTTTGACAAGAAAAGTAGCATTTACAATAACAAAAAGCTATTTACAAAAAAATATGACTTTTCTACAATTGAATATGATTTTTGCAACAAAAGATCAATTTTATAACCAGTTGAATTAACGAATAGATGAAGTTTTAATATAAAAATGTGAATTTTAAATTCAATTATATGAATTTTTAATTTAACATATATTTTTGAATCAAAAATGCGATAGGCAAATTTTCAGTTGGAACGAACAATTTTCAACCCTTCTTATTAAATTGTTAACGACCAAAAGTTATCCAAATAGATAAAAAACGATTTAATTTTTTAACTAGGAAATATACATTTTTATTTAGAATGATAAAAGCACAAAAACAAATTTGTAAAAAAGTATTTAAAAATTCACAATTATTTAAAAGAGTTCCGTAAATTAAAAATACATAAGAAATATTTAATATTTTCTACAACAAAAAAAGGTAATTCAGCCTTTAATCCTTTTCAAGAAAGGTTTATAATTATTTGGTTAAAAATTAATTATTTTTAAGTTGCAAATTTAACTATTTGGTAGAAAATTTATATTTTTTGTCAAAAATACATCTTTTTGATTAAAAATTAATTTTTTTTTTTATTTTAGGAGTCAACTGTTTGATTAAAAATGATCTTATTTACAAAACCACATTTTCGGGTTGATTGATTAATTTAATAATTTAATTGAATATGAATGAATTTGTTTAAAGTTCTGAAATAAAATAAAAGTACTTTGTTAAAATTGTATCTTTTTAGTTGCGGCTAAACTATTTAACTGTAATTGCTCGTATGTTTTTTATAAAATCAAATTCATTAAAAATTAATTTTTTTAAATGGGAATTTTACAATTGCACTTTAATTCCAAAAAATATAGTTTTTAAATTAAAAAGCTCTATACTAAGTTTAGTAAAGTGAGTTTCATTTTGTGTCGAAAATTTGACAGTTCTGTTGAAAATTCGTTCTTTTGGAATCAAAGTGATCTTTGATGGTAGAAATTTCATCTTTTATGGCAAAAAAATTTTATCTTTATCTTCGAAAATCATTCTTTTTTTTTTAAATTGGAATCTTTGTTAATCAGATGTGTAGGTCGAAAGTTCCACTGTTTTGTTAAAAATTCGTTAAAAATTCAATTATCTTAAAAAATCACGTTTTTAAATTAAAAATTCATATCCGTATGCAGAAAGTCTTTTTGGATTAAAAACTTAATTATTTTTGTTTAAAATCTTAGGAATTAAAAGTCTTCTATTTATAATTCAATATGTTATTTACATTAATTTTATTTTAAATTATTTATTCTTCTATTTTCGTTAAAAATCACGCTATCTTAAACTCAACTTGTTCAATATTGACACGTAAAATTGAGAAGGCTCATTTAAAAATTAGCGTAAAACAAGTACTTTTCTAATGAAGAGAACGAAAGTTTAATGAGTCCGAGAGGTGCAGCGAAAAGGCTCAATTTGCGAGAGCGGAGATCGCGAGGAAATGCACCTAAGTAGTGCTGAATTATACATTGGCGGAAATCCCCAGTTGCCAAGAAGTAAACACTGAATCAGCAGTCTGGGTCTCTTCCATTTCCTCTCGTTTGAGAATGTCACGAGAAAGAAGAACGAACTTGAATTGCAAACCGTGACGTCGAAAGACGCCTCGTTAGTCCACGGGAAGGTTGATAGCTAGAAAATAAAAAAATAAAAATAAAAAACAAACCTTAAGATAAAAATACGAAAAAAAGAAGAAAATAATTCTTATATCTTTATATTTTTCTCACTTTTCCACATTACTTTTTTTATTCTTTATGATTCACCGCTCTGACCACCTAGACATTTTTCATCCGCTCCTCACCCATTCCGTCATCGCATAAAATCTTTAGGACATTCTGCTACCAGCCTTCTTTATCTTCTATTTCTCTCCTAAATCCTCCCTATATATGCTCTATATTCCGCCTTTCCCCATACATATTCTCCACACTCTGTTTCCTCTCCTTTTCTTTCCAATACATTACCTCCTTTACCTCCATCCTAATATAAATATTACTATTCTGGTCTATCTTATCTCTTTTCATCTTCTTATACATCTCTTCTCGTTTGCAGATGTCACGAGAAAAAAGAACGAACTTAAATATGCAAACGGACGTTGAAAAATGGCTTGTTAGTCCTTGATAATTTTGTGAAATAAAAAAATTAAAAATAAAAGAAATAAACGATCCTGAAGATAAAAAATACCGAAAAAAGATGAAAGAAATTTTTACAACTACATAATTTTCCATTTTTCCACATAACTTTTTTTATTTTTTCTTATTCACCGCTCAGATCACCTAAAAAAACTTTATCCGCTCCTTACCCATTCCGTCAGCGCATAAAATCTTTACGACATTCTCATAACAGCTTCTTTATCTGCTATCCTCTTCCACATCCTCCCCATACATGCTCCATATTCCGTATTTCCACATACATATTCTCCACTTTCTGTTTTCTTTTCTTTCCAATACATCACCTCCTTTACCTCCATCCAATCTAAATCTTACTATTCTTGTCGATCTTATCGCTTCCCTTCATCCCATCTACCAATTCATTAACTTTTGTTAGAGGATGTCACCAGAGAAAAGAAAATAACTTGAAATGCGAGCGGAACACTGAAAGACTGCTTGTTAGTCTACGGAAAGCTAAAAGTTAAAAATACGAATAAACAGAAGAAAGAAATTTTGATACCTATCTATTTTTCCACTGTTCTGTATCCATTTTTATTCTTTCTTATACACCCCTCTAACTCCCTAAAAAAATTTCATTCGCTCCTCACCCATTCCACCTACCCATAGAATCTTTACCACGTTCTTTTTTTAGCTTTCTTTATCTTTTATGTTCTACATTCTGTTTCATTTCCTTTTTAATACATCACCTCCGTCACCTCCTTCCTAATTTATGTCTTACTATTCTGGTCCATCTTATCTCTTTCCATCTTCCCACCCATTTGCTCTCGTTGAAGAATTTTACGAGCAAAATAACGAACTTGAATTGCTAACGGGATGTTCACAGAAGGTTCGTCCTTCATGGCTATGTTGTCAGCTAAATAAAACAAAATAAGGGAATAACCTTAAAGATAAAAATACGAAAAAAAGAATAAATAAATTCTTATATCTATCTCAATTTTTCCACATCCATTTTTTTATTCTTTCTTATCCACCCCTGTAACTGCCTAAAAAAATGCATCTGCTCCTCACCCATTCCGTCCTCCCATAGAATCTTTACCACATTCTCTTATCAGCTTTCTTCATCTTCTATTCCTTACTGCATCCGTACAATGCATGCTTTCATGTTTCTTCCTTCCACTTACATATTCTGCACTTTCTGTTTTCTTTCTTTTTCATTACATACCCTCATTTACCTCTATCCCAATCTAAAACTTACTATTCTGGTTCATTTTTTTTCTTTCCATATACTTTTTGAATACTTTGGTAATCATTTCTTGAATCAAATTATGACATTTATTATATTTTCATTCCTCTTTTATTTCCCATATTTTCATTTATTTTATTTCCATATCCGTTCTCTCCAACTCTAAATTCCCTCTCGTATATATCTAGCACTAAAAAACTCCTTTCTTCTTCCCACTTTGTTAATTCTATCATCATCCATATATTTTTTCGCTAACTCTTCTTTTCCTTCCCTTAACACAATATCTTCAGAGTATGCAAATCTATATATTTTTTTCCTCTCACAGCCTTTTCTCTTCCTCATCTTCTCTTTCTTACTCTCTCTCAATTTCTTTTTTTCTTCTTTTTGGAAAATTTTCGATACTTTCCTTATTGTTCTCTCTCGCACCCGCTGTTTCACCCTAACGTTTTGTATTTCCACTGAATCCAAGAAGTCAAACTCCTCCTTTGACTCTATTAATATTGCTATAATTTTTCCTGTCCCCCACCCTTCCACTTTCCATACTCCATTACACATTATCCATGCTATTCCCTTTTTTCTGTTCCCAGTTGCCTTTCCATCTTCCCTTATTCCTAACACCTTTACAATTTCTTCACTTACTATGCCATCTTCTCTATCTTATTCTCTACCATATTTTTCTGCTTTCCGAACTTTTCGCTCTACCCCTCATGGCAAATCCATTAAATAATTTTTTTAATTTTATAATCTCAATATTCTGGCTTACTCTTTTCCTCCCTCCTCTCTCTCTCTCTCTCTCTCTCTCTCTCTAATTACTATCTTCCTAACCTCTTCTTCCTCCCTAGCCTTACTCGCCTCTTCCTCAAACCTTTTATTTTCTTTATATTTCTCTTGATCACATCAATCTGTATCCTTATTCCTTCTCCTATATTCTTCTCCACTAGTTTTCCTATTTCTCCATTTTCTTCTTTCCTTTTTAACCTCTTTATTTTCCTCTTTATATTCCTTATTCGATACGCTTCTATTCCCTTCTTTTATAATTAATTTTTTGGTTGTGCACTTTATTCCTCTTTTTATTTCTCCTATCATCATTTTTATTTCACCGTCTACATTTATTTTTCCGATTTTCATATTTCTGAGTTTTTCTTTAAACTTTTTTTTTCTTCAATTGAGCAATTCAAAATACGGTTTGTCAACTAGTTGAATCAAACGAAAAAGATGCATTGCTAGCCAAATAGTTGAACCTCCAATCAAATGGTTTAATTTTAAATCAAAAATACTTTAAACCAAATATAGGCATTTTCAAATGAAAAATATATTTCATGGACAAATAGTTGAGTTTTTAAAATTGAAATATAAATTTGTAACTAAAATCATTTTTAACCAAATAATTTAATTTTCTACACACATTTTTTAATTATCATGATGACAAAGTTTTTACAAAAATTTTAATTCTTGAACCAAAGTATAAATTTTGAACTCTTAACCTGGTAGTACATTTAAAAAAAAAGAATGTTTAATAAAATATTTGCATCTCGAACAAAAACAAAATTACTTCCAATCAAATAGTTGAATTTTTAGTCAGGCAGAATGAATTTTTAACAATGAAGATTAATTTTCTACCAAAAATAGAAAAATTTGTAATAAAATACATACATTTTTAACCAAACCGTTAAATTTTCTAAAAGAGAATACAAATTTGTAAATGGAATGATCAATTCATAACTAGAAATAGTGTACTTATACTTTTTACTGGAGAAAATAATTTTCGAACAAAAAAAACGAATTTTTATTCCAAAAAGATAAATTTCCAATCAAGAAAGATTAATTTTAAACCAAATGAAGGAATATTAAAAACCTAAGAAGAAATAAAGACAAAATTTGAATTCTTAATGGGAGATGAAAATGAATAGTGGTTAAGGGTCAAATTCAGGAAATTCTGTTTTTTAAACGATTTCAAGTAAAATTGCAGTTGAAAAAGTAATTTATAAATTTTGAAATAATTTTTTGCCTAAATTCTCTAAAAACAGGGAAAACTGGACGATTTTTCTCAAAAATGAGGGGCTGCGTTGCTCAAAATAGGGAACAAAAATCTTTTAAAAAACATTAATGTGAGTAAGGTGTTGAATTAAATTTTTCATTGAGAGATGAAAATCACTTTTCTACAATCAAAGATAAATCTTCTTCAAAAAGTCAAAATTTTTAACCAGATAAATTAATGAAGAAAAATTATTTTTAATAAAACGGTTAATTCCACACAAAAATTTTAAATAATATAATGTGAATACTAATTTGCTATACAGACATTAATTCTAAATTTATTATATTTTTAAATAAAATTGCATTTTTATTTGAAAAAGATTTTATATAAAAAAGACAAAATTTTAATCCAAATTTTTCCAGTCAAGTTGTATCTTTAAGGCAAAAGTTCATTTTGAACCAGTTTTTCAAATTTCTTGACCAAAAAATGCAAAATTTAAATTTACCCAAAAAGTGTTAAATTGAAGAAAGAAAGATAATTTTATTAAAAATATAAACTGGAATTTTCTACCAAGAGACAAATTTTCGACCAGTTAAGTAAAAAAATGTACTTTTAACAAAACAGTTAAAATCTCAACCAAATTTTAGAATTTTTGATAAAAATTAAGAATCATCATCCACGATTTTCGGGAAAATACATTAGTTACGAAAAAAACTGTTGAATTTTGAACCCATAATGAGAATTATCAAATCAAAATATAAATTTTTGATCACAGAGTTGAAATTTTTACCAAAATAGATTAACTTGCAACTTAGCAATTGTATTTTTTACCGAACATGATTAATTTTCAACCAAGAATTATAATTTTTTACCAAATGGTCATATTTTCAACCATAAACGATTTAAATTACACAATAAAGGTTAAGCCTTCTACTTTCTACTTTTTACTTTATATGTAAATATAAAGCAATTCAAAAAATAGATTTATAATGCAGCAATAAAGTTGTTGATTATTTATTTTAATTTTTAATGCAATATTTTTGAATTTTCCGATTTTTAGTTGAAGATTTAAACTAATAAATCATTTCAAACTGAAAATTTTTTATTGAAAAATTTCAATAGTCAATAATAGTTTTAAAACAATATTAAAAATTTTTAAAAGAGAAAATTAAGTTTAAACTAACTAAAAGCGAAAAATTGACTATGTTTTAATTAGCAATTTAAAAATTATTATTCTTTAAGTAATTTGAGATTTCTTCAAATAATTGCAATTTTAAAGGGTTTGAATATAAAAGAGTTTTAATATCTAAATTTTTAGTTTGAATAGTCAAATCTTGATCGCTTACAATCTTGAATTATTGAAATTTATAAGTTTCAAACTTTTAATTATTTAATGTTTTAAATAATACGAATTTTTTCTTGAAGATTTATATATGCTTTTTTAATTAAAAATCAACTTTTCACATGAAAATTTATATATTACAGTTTAAAGATATATCGTAGTAATTAAAAACTAAACTACTTGAGGAAAAATTAAACTACATACATGAAATTTGTTATTGTTGTTGTTGAAAATTTACTTATTTTTTTGATAATTTATTTTTTTGGTGAAATTATGTTTTTTAAGTGAAAATGTAGCTTTTGATTTTTTTTTGTTAAAAATGCAATTGTTTTTTTAAAAATTAACTTTTATCTTAAAAATTTATGTTTATATTTTAAAAATTAAACTCCTTTAAAGCTTTTTTTTATTTTTCAATTAAAGGTTCAACAATTTGGATAATCTTTTCTTGCCTAACAGAAAAATCTTTATTTCTTAGATTTTTTTTTGTTTGGCTTTGTAGATAAATAATCTTCTTGGTTTAAAATGTATTTGTATGGTTTTATAAATTCATCCTTTTTGACAGAAATTTGATATTTTTTGGTTGCAATATCCACTTTAACATTGTTTTTGTGAAATTTATTCTTACATGTTAAAAATTCAACCATCTGTTTGAAAATTCAACAATTTTTATGAAAATCTAATAATATAGAGTCTTTATTTCCTTCGAAAAGAATAATTTTTTTTATTTAGCATCACCATATCTCGGGACAAAGTTTTAATTTTTTAAAAATCAAAATTATAATTGTAATTATTATCCAAAGAGGATTTTTAAGACACATGTAATTTAAGATGCAAATAAAAATATTATTTTTTATGAAAAATGCTAAAATTCACCGAAAACAATCAATTATTTTAACCAAGTTTTTTGCAATTGAATTTTTTCTGATCGTCACTTTTTACCAAATTATGAAAAATAATTGCTTTTTGATCAATGTCAGTTTCCAATTTTAAAGAAAAATTTTGCGATAGCTCTAAATCTTAAGAACAATTTTTTTAAGAAGCATTTTTTAAAACAAATACTTATATTTTAAGAATAGTTTGTTATTTTTAAAATTCAGAAAAGTATTCATGTAGATAATATTTTTGGAAAAATTATCATTTTTAATCATAAAAAAAATCATTTTTTAAAAATTGGTAAGAAGCGAAGGTCACAAAAAATTCAGATGAAAAAAACATGGTTTAAATTAATTTTTGTTTGTGAATTTTAATATTTTTTATAAAAAATAATGTTTCTGTCATTTAAAGTTTTTAGATTATACATTTTCGGCCTTAATTCAGAAGTACTATAAGTGAGAGGGTTACACACGTTTATACACATTTTTATTCTACACAAAATTAAATATACAACAGTATAATTATAACATTTTTCCTACCCAAAACTTTTTCTACACAAAATATTTCCTACACATAATTTAATAATGTTATATTTTTCCCACACAAAATTTATTATTATTATATTTTTCCCACGCAAAATTTTTTTCTACACAGAAGATTTCCTACACAGAATTTTATATTATTTGATACAATTATTTTTAAATAAAAATTGATATCTCTGGCTCAATTTTTAGAAAGTTTGAAAAAAGGCAATAAATAATTATTTAAATAACTACATATTGTTTTTAAAATATTTACTATTTCAAACAATGACATTTTTATCAGAATATACAATTATTTTTTTAACATTTTTTTTGAATAAATTGGTGTTTAAATAATTTAAATTTGTTAAAACAATTAAAAATTAAATAAAGTCATGGTAAACACTCAAATTGTCCATTAGTAAATATTTATATGGAAAAGACGACGGAAAATGTTAAGAAGTAATAATAGCACGGAAAAATAAACATATTCTGCGTAGGAAATATTTTGTGTAGGAAAAAAATAATAGTATTAAACAATATAAAGTTTTGTGTCGGAAATCGTCTGCGTAGAAAAAATTGTGTATTGGAAAAATATAAGATTATTAAATTTAGTGTAAGAAAAATATAATAGTATTAAATTATGTGTAGGAAAAAAATAAAAGTATTTAACATTATTAAATTCTGTTAATAAAAGTTTTGTGTAGGAAAAAAATAATATAAAATTATATTAATAAAAAACAATATAAAATTTTGTTTCTGAAATCGTGTTTGTAAAAAAATGCTGTCTAGGAAAGATATAAGAGCATTAAATTTTGTGTGGGAAAAATTTTTTGTAGAAAAAACTTGGCGTAAGAAAAATTAAACAGAATTAAATTATGTGTAGAAAATATCTTGTGTATAAAAAAATAAAATTATTGAACATTATTAAATTCTGATAAGAAAAATTTTGTGCAGAAAAAATTTTTGTAGGAAAAATGTGACAGTCTCAAGTTATGTCTAGGAAATATTTTGCGTAGAAAAAATTTTGAGTAGGAAACATATGATCAGTATACTTGTGTACAATATATTTTGTAAATAATAAAATTATGTTGGAAAAAAGTTTTCTCTAAGTCAGAAATGGACTTTTGTTTTTAAACATTGATTGATGCTAGTTCCCAGACACTAATTGCTCTATCAGGTGAGTAATCTTCCTCAAAGCCGTACTTACTTGCTTTATTAGAATACTAACTTCCTAAATTTAATTTTCCTATATATGTTTCCTCCTGAGACAAGATGTGCTCGAACTCTCAACGTCATTAATGTTTAGACAGAAGTTGGTTATTACTTGACCTGTTATGTTATGTGGAAGCTTTCGAGAGTGACAATAATTTTAATTGAATTTTCAGAGCCGTAAGTTTCACAGAGTGATCCAGAAACTATGCTGCCATTTACCAAGTATTTGAATAGACACTTGTTAAATTTTCGAACGATTAGAGCTCATGTTGAAAGGGATTGTCTATGTGGCCATGTCCTTGTCAGTCTGGTTGCAATTAGTGGTCTTTTGACAATGACTTGATGGTCAGCCACATTGAATGGGAGAAACGGTATATCGTATTCGATTGATAAGTAAAGTGTCTGCATCACTGTTTGTAACCCCCCCCCCCCCCCCCCCCCCCCCCCCTCCCCTTTTTCCCCTCTTTTCATCTTTTTTTTTTTTTTTTTTTTTTTTTTTTTTTTTTTTTTTTTTTTTTTTTTTTTT
>JAAAKG020132600.1:0-14453 GCA_010014905.2 Druon quercuslanigerum
TATAAAAAGTATAAAAAGTATAAAAAGTATAAAAAGTATAAAAAGTATAAAAAGTTATTGCTTTTTTTATTTTATTAATTAGCTAGGATTAAACATTGTCATACTTTTTTTAGTCCTCAATCAAAAAGGAAGATTCTTAAGTTATCTATTTTTGATAATAATTCGAAAAGTTAAAACATTTTCAATTTTTTTTTAATTAAAAAAATTCTATTGTCCACTATTCGTATTATTCGAAAATTCGAACAATTTATCCTAACTACTTTTTTCGGTTAAAAGAAAATGTCAGAATTATAGAATTTTCAAAAAAAATAAAAAATCAATAAATAAAAAATTAACGTTTGAAGCCAAACAACGCAAGATACGAAAAAAAATTAAAAGAAAGAAAACCTTATTTTTTAAAAGCCTTACATGATTATCATAACAGATTTTTGAATTTTTATAAAAAATCTAAAACTTAAATTTTGATAACAACAAATATGGAAAAATAAAAAATTACATTTTGCGGGCAAACTATGCCAGATTTTGTTTCATTCGTAAAAAAGAAAAGTAGAAATATGAAAATGATATTTTTGCACCTATGAAAACAAATAAAAAGATAAAATTTTCTCCTGCTAGAAAGATCCAGATCGAATTTTTTATTAACAAATTTTTAAATAGGGCGAGTAGATCTTCTCTTAATTTTTAAAAATATGATTAAGAATAAACAATTAAATGTTTGGTACGACAAAAAAAATGAAAAAAATGAAAATATAAAAGTTATTTAAATTTAAAAAAATTACGTGTTTTGTCATAAACTATTGTTATAAAAATATACTAAAAATAAAAAGTTAACTTACTTGAAAAACGACGCAAGCTACAATAACATTTTATTTCACAAAAATTTTCGCGTAAATTATATCTAAAAATTTTTTTATTCACTTTACGCTACGATGCTTATTTTGAGTTTAAAAAGTAAAAATTAACATTGAAAATAAACCCATTAAGTACATGGAAAAATGATGCAAGTTGCAATAAAATGTTTAATAACATTTTTTTTAAATAGGACACGCACTTTTTTAATTTTATAAAAATTAGAGAATAAAAATACTTTTGTTTCAATACCAATACATATTATGAATGATGACATTATGAATTTATGGAAATGATATCAATTTTTTAATATTCAAAAATAAAATTTGTACATTTTATATAATAAAGTTGAACATAAAGCAGAAAAGTTCGGATTTTAGACCAAATTGAGTGCAAAGGACGAGTTATGTAATGAGAATGTGTTCTTTAAAGTCGAAGGAGCTTTAACAAAAGAGAATTCACAATCACCAAATGACAGTCGTTGATGCTTTGACCTTTAGTTTTGAAACGCTGCGCACAAATGTAGGAGAAGCACAAAGACCGAGCGCGTAGCGCGAGATAAGTATACTATTGAGCGCGAAGCGCGTGAACCAACACTCGTGCGCCCTACGCGCGCTCAAACTTGCAGGGGAAGCAAACCGCGCGCTTAGCGGGCGATGAGAATTAACGATTTATGAGAATTAACTATCAATGAGAATTAACTATTTATGAGAATTAACTATTTATGAGAAATAACTATTTTTAAAAATTTTGAATTCATTTTCGTAGAAATTAATAAAATATCTCGAGCGTTATGGTAATTTACAGTACTCTAAATCCGCATTAATTTGTCTTTTAGTTTGAAGTGGATTTAGCTTTCCTAAAACACAGTTCTATCAAGTAATACAAATTTTCCTTAAAAATACAGAGTCCTGCACCACAATGCGAAGCGTACAGTGTAGGATTAACTGATCAAGAAAAGCAGGCTATTTTGTGCAAGCACAATGAATTGAGAAGGAAAGTAGCTGCTGGATTGGAAACTGAAGGAAGTCCGGGTCCACAACCAGCTGCAAAATGCATGCCGGATCTTGTAAGTCTGGTTTCAAGCAAACCACAATAAATTGTTTTTTAATAAGTATATTTTATTATAGAAAATTTATTTCAATTGTTTATTATTATTTTTTTAGGCATGGGACGACGAACTTGCAACAATAGCCCAAAGATCAGCCAATACCTGCAAATTCCAACATGATCAATGTCGAGATGTTGGTATGTAGTTTAACCAAACATGAAATAGTTAAAACTCTTATTTGAAAAAACTAATTTTCAATCAAGAAAAAGCGAATTTTTCAAAAAATAAATCAATTTTAAACCTAACTAATGAATTTGCAACTAAAATTATGCATGAAATAGCAATATTTGCATCCTAAACCAAAAAGAAAAATTTTCATTTAAGTCAATCAATCTTCAACTGAAATTGGGTCCCGGAGACCTAGACATGTTTTTCAACAGAGTTTAACAGAAAATGTAACTTTTCCATTTTTTCAAATTGATCATATTCATTTGAAAATTTTTCGTTTTCGTTGATCATTAACATTCAAATATTATTCTTTTTATCTTGTAATACTTTTAACATAAAATCTTTTATAAGCGAATCAAAATAGTTATTTCAAATGCAAATTTTCAAATTTCTTTATTTATTTTAAACAAAAAAAGTATTTTCTACTATAAAAGATTCCTTTTAAAAAAAAAATTTAATATAATCTAAAAGATGAAATTTATTTACAAACAAAAATTTTAACCCAAAAACAGAAGTTGTCAACAAATAAAGATTTTTCACTCAAAAAAGATATAAAATTTTATCCAAATTTTTGTAGGTTCAAGCCAAAAGGTGAATTTTCACTATGAAAATTAAATTTTCAACAAAAAATACGACTTTTCAGGAAAAAATTAATTTTTTTAACTCATGCAATTTTAAACAACAAAAATGAAATTTTAAAACCAGAACATTATTTTTTCATGAAAAAAAATCAACTGAAACATATCTATCTTGGAATAGGCTGTTCCACTAAATAGTTAAAATTTTAAATGAAGAGATGAAAACTTAAGTAATTAAGATTAATTTTCAATAAATAAGTGGCATTTTCATTGAAAAATGACATTTCTGCTAAAATAGATGATTTTTTAAATCCAATAAAAAACTTTAAAAAAAAAAATAATTTTTTTTCTGTTTAAAAAGATTTAAGTTGACTTTTCACAATCAAAACATGACTTTTTAAACTAGAAATAATTTCATACAAAAGAAATTGGACTTTTAATTCAAAAGACGAATTATAAACCAAAAAGGAAGACTTTTTAAAAAATTGTTTAACTCTCTACCAAGCAGTTCAATTTTTTGCAAAACTGATAACATTTTCCTCAAAATCGATTATATTTTATTTTAAAATTTTTTTGGAATAGTTGAACTTTCATTCAAAAATGATTCCAGTTGATTTTTTAAGTTCAAAATATGAACTAAAAAAAAGGTTCTGAGAAAAACATTTAAACTTTAATCCAAAAAGAAAAATTTTTTAAATCAGAAACGATGAATTTTTAACAAGATAGTATAGTTCTGTCCCAAAAAATTGCATTTTTATACATAAAAAATAAAATTTGTACTAAAATAAAGGAATTTTTAATAATAGACATGACAAATTATCTTTTTAAAGTTAAATTTACAATGAAATAGTTGCATTTTTATTCATGAATGATGAAATTCCCCTAAAAAAAGATGAATTTTTAATTTAAAACGAAAAAAATAAATTTTGAAAAAAAAGTAAATTTTAATCCAGAAAGGATTTTAGTTTCCTTTAAAACCGCAAAATGTTAAATTTCAACAAAAAGTAAATTTTGTATAAAATAGTTTAATTTTGAACAAAGCAGCAGAATTTTTAAACTCAAAATATAACTTCAAGAAAATTGTTCAATTTTTAACAAAACAGTTGCAGGTTTGTCCAAAAAAATGAAAATTCTACTAAAACAGGTGAAATTTTAAATCAAAAGAATAATTTTTCAAAAAAAGATTTGAATCTTCATTCAAAAATATTTAAAGTGACTTTGCAATACAAAAATACAAATTTTAAACAAAAATTAAATTTTCTACATAAGAAATTGAATTTTTAGTCCAAAAAGAAAAATTTTTAACCAAAAAGAAAGACTTTTTTAAAAGCTGTTTAATTCTCTACCAAACAGTTGAATTTTTTCCAAAGCAGATAACATTTTCCTCAAAATCGATAAAATTTTATTTAAACAATTTTTTGGAATAGTTGAACTTTCATTCAAAAATGATTCCAGTTGACTGTTCAAATTCAAAATATGAATGTAAAAAAAAAGGTTGTGAGAAAAGCATTTAAACTAATCAAAAAGAAGAATTTTTTAAATCAGAAACGATGAATTTTTAACAAAATAGTATAATTACGTACCAAATAGTTGCATTTTTATCCATAAAAAATGAAATTTATACTAAAAATAAAGGAATTTTAATTAAAAGAACGACAAATTATTTTTTTAAAGCTGAATTTCCAATGAAATAATTGCATTTTTATTCACGAAAGATGAAATTTCTCTGAAAACAGATGAATTTTTAATTAAAAAAAAAAAAAAATTGTTGAAAAAATAGAGAACAAAAAGTAAAATTTGTATAAAATAGTTTAATTTTAACAAAGCAGCAGAATTTTAAAACAAAATTGTTGAATTGTCATTAAAACGGTTGCAGTTTTGTCCAAAAAAAAATTCTACTAAAACAGGTGAAATTTTAAATCAAAAGGACAATTTTTCAAAAAAACATTTGAATCTTCATTCAAAAAGATTTGAATTGACTTTGTAATACAAAAAAAACGAATTTTAAACAAAAATTAAATTTTCTATGAAATAGTTGAATTTTCAACAAAATAGTTACATTTTTATCCAAGGCAGATCGCAATATATCTACTAAAAATATAAAATCTTAAATCAAAAAGACAAATTAGAAAAATTTCTATATTTTTCACCAAATTATACAATTTAGAACTAAAAAGATAATCTTCAGATGAAAGTTTATGCCAATTTTCAAAAATTACGTGCCTGATTGAAGGGCCTTCCCACCTCCCCCGTAAAAAATTTTTATTTTTTGAAAATTTATATATTTAGTTTTAAAATTCTTTCTATTTTGGATAAATTAAAAAATTTGGTTGATGAAAACTGCTGTAAAAGACAAAAATCCAATAATCCAAATTTGGACTACAACGAACAACTCAACAAAAAATTGTTTCCTAATTGCAATCTAAAAAAAATTAATGTTAGAGCAAACATTTCAGGCAAAAGAAAAACAACAAAAAAACAACAAAAAAAGAAAGAAAAATGAGAAGAAAAATAACCGTATTTCCTTCCTTCTGCTTTTCTTTCTTTCGTCGGTTTTATTATTAATATTATCAAATCACAAGAAAATAAAATTGAAAATAAAAAAAAAAATAGAAATAAAATGACATTAGCAACGTTACGGCACTCATACAGCACTCTTATCAAGGCAAGAAAAATATAAACAGTAGCGCGCAAGAGAAAGGTGTTCTCTCTTTGACACCTGAAATTTTTGTTTTGAACAGGAATTTTTTTTTTTTTTGATTGGTGGTCCAAATTTAGGTCGTTGGATTCTTGTTTTTTACAGAAGTTTCCATCAATTTAATGATTGGACATTAAATAGGATTTTTGATTTAGGTTTTAATTTGATTTAAGTTTTTAAAATTTTAAAAATTACATACAGTAAGAGGGGTGGGTGTAAGAAATATTTTGTTACCGTTTGTTGCATGGGAAGGGGGGATAGAATATAGCATTTTTTCTAAAACAAAATGCAGCCATGAAATAAAATTTTTTTTCTGTTTTAGAGAGATTCCAAGTAGGACAAAACATCGCCTACAGTGGATCCACCGAACCAAATTATTCCCCTGACATAACAACACTTGTACAGATGTGGTATGATGAAGTCAAATTGTTCAACGGACAATCTGTTACAAATTATAGGTAACTGAATATATAGATATAGGGAATATGGGCCACTGTTTGTGTTTTAACAAAACCTTAAAAATTGATAACACATCTGGCCTGTCATGGCTGATTTATAAATTTTTGTTTATTTTTTTTTGTTTATTAATTAACAAAATTGTTTTTTAAATTGACCTTTGAAGTATACCCTTTTCTTGAAAATGCTTTGATTCAATAAACAAATCCCTATAAAACTGAAAGCCACTATCAAAAAAAGAATTGCAATAGCAATGCAAATATTAAAAAATTCATTAAATTTGTTATAAACTAATAAGTAAATGAAAATAGTTTTGTGGAGATTGCCGGCGTACAGTAGGGAAAAAGTACATTTTTTGGATCAAAATACGATTCCAGCTAAACCTGTGCACCGATTTGAATGTTTTTTTTAAAGCTGATAAAATTTTAAAGAAAGTTAAAAAAAAAATAAATATGACGAAATAAATGGCAATTTTTTCTATTTGACGTTCCCGGTGCTCGTCAATAATAGGAAAATTTTTATGATCGCCGAAGTTTCATAGATGCTCATTATAGAAAGATATTCCACCATGATACAATAAACAACCTAAATTGTTATAAACAAATTATTTGTTAGAAATGTATTTTTTATAATTTTCAATCATTTAACGTTTTTTTTCTTGAGACGATTTTTTTAAAATATTATTAAAAAATTTAATAAACAAATGCATCATTCAGGCATTTGTCGTCAGAAAATTTTTTTTTTTTCGGTGTCAGTTTTTTAACATTAGGAACCTCATGATAATTCCAAAAAAATTATAATTTGTTGATGAATTTAATTATTGTATTAAACAAATATAATAAACAAATGCATTATTTTTTTTAATGCCAGTTCTTTTTATTGGGAACTTAATGATAATTTTAGAAACATCAATCACTATTTAATAACTTTTATTTGTTTGTTTAAATATAATAAACAAATGCATTATTTTAGCATCTCTTGAAGAAAAACTTTTTTTTTCGATGTCAGTCCTTTTAATCGAGAGCTTCATGTTAATTTTAGCAACATTCATAATTAGTTCATAAATTTTAGGATTTTTAAAAACAAATTTAATAAAAAATGAATCATTTGGGCATTTGTCGACGGAAAAACTGCTTTTTCTTTCAATTTCAGTCCGTTTCATTGAAAACTTTACGATTATTTCAGTAAAAATCATAATTAGTTGCTTAATTTTCTGAATGTTTAAACAAATGTAATCAACAAGTACATTATTTACGGCATTTGCCGACGAAAAAACTGGTTTTTTTTTACAATTTTAGTCCTTTTAATTGGGAACTTTACAATAATTTCAGTAAACATCATAATAAATTGACTAATTTTATGATTTTCTTAACAAATTTAGTAAACAAATGCATAATTCGGGCATCTGCTAAAGGAGAATTCGTTTTTTGTCGATGCCATACCTTTTTGTTGAGAACTTCATGTTATTTCTAACAAAATTCATCAATAATTTATAAATTTTATAAGTTTTTTAACAAATTTAATAAAAAAAATGCATCATTAGGGAAATTGTCGACGAAAAAAATCGTTTTTTTTAAAATTTCAGTCCTTTTAAGTGGAAATTCGGGCTTTGTCGACGTAAAAACTCTTTTTTTCAAAGTAATTCTTTTCAATTTAAAAAAAGTTGTTTTTTTCACTCGTTTTTTTAAAAGTAATTCTTTTTAATTTAAGAAAAAAGTTGTTTTTTACTCGTTTTTTTTCAAAGTAATTCTTTTTAATTTCAGAAAAAAGTTTTTTTTTTCATTCAGTATTTACATTCGGCCAACGGAAAAGGGTTTCAATATAAGGAATGATTGAAAAATACATTTAATACGATTATCAAACTCATTTTACATCAAAAATGAGTAACGTGAACGAAGAAAGAGTATCCTTTTCAGTACTAAATGAAAACAAAAACTTTTTTCTGAAATTTAAAAGAATGACTTTTTTAATTTTTTAATTAAATATGTTTAACAAAAACATAAAATTAATTAAATAATTATGAATGTTAGTAAAATTATCGTCAAGTTCCCAATTAAAAGAACTGGCATTAAAAAAACGCGTTTTTCCTTTGACTAATACCCAAATAATGCATTCCTTTGTTGAATGTGTTTAATAAATCATACAATTTATCCAAAAATTCTGAATTTTCTGAAATGATCATTTAGTGCCTGATTTAAAAAAAATGAAATCGAAAAGAACGATTTTTTCTGACGACAACTGCCTGAATAATGCATTTGTTTATTAAATTTGTTTTTAATATTAACAAGAATAGTCCTGACATAATTTTTTTTTAAATATTGTTTCCATTTAAATTTCTTGGAATGAAACTAAAAAAAGTTAAATTATTGAAAATTATTGAAAATTATAGAAAACACATTTTCATCAAATAATTTTGATCATAATTTTTTTTTAAATTTTTTTTCTTTGTTGTATCATGATGGAATATCTTCATATCATGTACATCTGTAAAAATTTAGTGATTACAACCATTTTCCTATTATTGACGAGCACTGGGAACGTAAAATAGAAAAAATTTCAATTTTTTTCGTCATATTTAAATCAAATTTTTGTTGTTGTAATTTCTTTCGTTAAATAAACGAAAACATAAATAAAAATTTACAAATCAGCCGTGACAGTTCGATGCAAAATTTTATTAGTTTTTATTTTAAAAAAAATTAAAATCGGATATGATCGGTCTAAGACCAAAATCACTTAATTTATTATCTTTAGGATAATTTTCCGTCTTTAAGTTTTTTCATTTATTACAAAAATTCTTTTTTATAATAATACGCTAGCATTTAGGAAAAATTGTAGGTAAAAATGTTTATAAATTGTATTTTGAGATGTTTGATAATTAATAATTATATCAAATTATTTATTTTTTAAATTTATTTACAGCTTTGATCCAGCTGTTGGTCACTACACACAGTTGGTTTGGGCCAAGTCCACTTACTTAGGTTGCGGAGCAGTCAAGTACAATGAAGATGGATTTAACAAAGTTTATTTAGTTTGCAATTATGGACCAGCTGGAAATTTCATTGGCCAAGCAATTTACGAAATTTAATAATTTGATTCATTTCATTCACTTGTTTGAAAAAAAATTGTTTGAAATTATTTGCCAATGTTTTTTCTTATGAAGGAATAAATGTCTTACCAAATATGAATACTTGATATGAAATTTTTTTTTCCTTAAACCTGAATTGATTTTAATATGGACAGCCTTACCTTCTTGAATCCCAGTCTTACCACCTAAATAAATCCACAAGTTATACACCTCTATCCTTTTGTATCCGTTAGGCAATCTAAGATTTCGTCTAACCTTTTTACTTCCTATTTTCCTATTCAAGTGAATCCATTTATATCTTTTCTGCAACATAAGATCGCCCTATGTTCCTGCATCTTAGTCTTTTTATCTAAATGAATTTACAACTTATACATCTCTATCCTTTTCTATCCGTTGGAAAATAAAAAACTTCGGCTATCTTTTTAAATCTCTATTTTACTAAACAAATAAATCAATCTGCATCTTTTCTGAAATATAAGATAACCATATCTTCTTGAAGCTTAGTCTTTCTATCTAAATGAAGCCACAGCTTATCCAACTTTATCCTTTTCTATCCGTAAGCCTATCTAAGATTTCGTTTAACTTTTTTAATATTTTCCTATGTAATTAAATCATTTTAAATCTTTTTTTAAATCTGAGATAGCCCTATCTGCTTGAATACGAGTCATTCTATTCAAACGAATCTTCTACTTACCCACGCCTATCCTTATTAAGGTGCGCGCTACTTGACGTACATCCCTTACTTAATACCAGCAGGTTCCCAGTAGGTGGCTGATTGTAAAAGATAGACACAAGTGAAATCATTTGCACCGTCTATAACTATAGCTAGGAAATTTTCTTTTTAAGTATATAAACCCTTGCTGGTTTAATACTATTTTGTGGAAGTTTGAAATTCGAAATATTTTATTATTTTCGTACCGGATAAGAATACTACATTTTTGAGTGGATTCAAATGGATAGAAATGCAGAAAGATAGATAGTTCTGAAAACCATGGATAGAAGAAGATAAAAATGGAGAAAGATAGTCAGTTGCGAACACCATGGATAGAAAAACATAGACCGTTGGGACAGTAAGGGATAGTGTCAGGGATACAAAGGGATAGATCTCAGTAGAGGCGACATATAGGGCATAGAAAGAAAAATATAGAGTTTGTGTGATGCACAGTGGGCATTTGGAAAGGATTGAATATCTATTATTTTCTATTCATACGTGTCTATCATTTTGAATCTTTTTTTTTTATCTTCCAGCAGGGCAGAAACAAACTGGGGGTTTACTCATGTTGCGGCTTAAATGAAAGTTAGTGTCCTTTGGAACTTGAACTCCAACAGATACCTGTAGATACAAGTAGTTTGGAGCGCACTCGAAAAGAACAGTCTAAAGGCGCATTCACAAACCAACCGCTTGCAAATTTGGGTTGGTGAGTTAGCGATTTACAGAAAATGTCAGTAAAGCAAACGGAAGCGATATTATAAGCCCATATAAGGTTTGAATAAAGCTTAATTAAAAAAAAACAATATATATTTATGATGTGTGCAATTTTTGGAATAAGCAGTGTTTGTATAAGTTAAAATATGTTATAGATAAAAGGTAAGTTGCAAGAATAAGGTACGAGGGCTAAGGATTATTTAATAATAAGAACTATTATTTTCTTAATAAGTCGTATTTCTTCTTATCTGTTAAGGTGCACTTACTTTAGAATTCTTAATAGAAAATTGATTTTAGGTCCAAACGACCTTTAAATTGCAACGATTTAAAATTAACGGTCAATTAATAATTGGAAAATTTAGTGCGATTTATTTTATTGTAAGTGAAAATTCTTTACTCAGATAAACCATTTTTAACTTACTCTTAAAAGTTTTCAAAAATCTTAAAAATAATTGCATAATTTTATAAAAAAATGTGACATTCTTTTTTTGACATTATTTCTAAAAAGAGTTTTACAATTCTTGTTTATAGGGGAAGAATTCTTGTTTATAGTGTAAGTTTAAACGCATTATTAGCTTTAATTAAGTTTAGCTAATGAACTTAGCAAACTATTTAATTCAAAATGTAAAAAAATTTTTAATAATTTTGATTTTAATTTGTATGTTACTTTAATTGAAGCCTATACTGTTCTGAAACTTTCATAAACCACTAAAATAATTTTTTTACAAAAACGTTTCTAAAATTAATCATGTATTTAGGCTGTATATGCTTTTTTTACTTACCGAATTAGTGCATCAATATTTATAATAAACAATAATTTCAAAATTAATTAAAACATTTTCAGACTAAAAATATTCTTTTTGAGTGAAATGTAAATTAATTATTTGATTTTACTCTTTACAAAATGAATTATCCATTTTAAATTCAAAATAAGGTAAACATTTTTTCAAAAGTTTTCATTCTAAATAGTTCATAATATTGTAGTACTTTACAATTATTAAACAAAAATTCTTTTAAAAAATGATTGTCATATTTTACCATTTTCAATCAGCGCGCGATCAACATCCAATAGGGCTGCTGGTGCCGTGCATGCGCAATGCGGTTTTTGAGTCGAAACGTTTCTGGAAATTGAATAAGCGTTTCTATTTACAAGTTTGATACATAACCTGCAAGTGATATTTATCAGCTCATTATATCTTTTTAGCTGCGGTAATATTTTGTACTCTCATTATCTTCATTAAGCTATGTCCATCAGAATTTGATTAAATTTGTGCTTTAAAGTAAATATTATGTTATGGATTCAACATAATGTCCAAGTTGGCAAAGGAAAAAATAGGTTCATTGAAAATAGGCTCAAATAAAATTGAGATTCTTTCGAACCCTAAGTTTGGTATCATTTAGACCTCATTTATAGTTTTGGGTTCCTTTTCAGAAAGCGGGTTTATTTTTATTGCATTTCCATTGGCACCAAAAATGGGTTCTGATGAAAACCTCAGATTTTTCTGTGCACAAACGAACCAAAGTGCCGCCGATGTATTCTATGCATCTGGTTGAATAATTTTTTGGTTAAAATCATTCAAATAAAGTGAGACGATTTAAAAAATGCATACCAAGAGGATTTTCAAATTTATGGAGAGATGAACGGAATGCAGTTTTTTTATCCAATTTAAAGATAAAATTTACACGGACATTTATTTGATAAAAGGTAAAAAATACGACATGCCATGGGATTGGTGCTTTCCTGACCATTTAAGCTGTAAAAGTGTTCTTACAACCATGAAGTATGTAAAATTCAGCCCAAAACTAAAACAACATAAGAAAATATGATTGACGTAAACAAAAATTATTTGTTATGAATGAATAATTTTGCAATAAACAAATGCTAATTTAACAAACTTTTCGTCTTAGGAGAATTATTTTTCTTTAATTATATTCTTTACACCATTACCTAGATAACTGTGCAATAAAATTAGTGCGCTTTCTCCTAGGACAAAAGTTATAAATATTTTAATCTGCAAAACAGCGGCCGAGGCGTGTCTCCGTTCAAATTTAGATTATAAATGCGATCACGAAGAGAACAGTATGAAAATATGTGCTCCTTGGGGGAAAAAACTGCTTTTGAAACCTGAGCATTTTTTTTATGTGAAAAACATGTTGCAGTAATAAAAAGTTAAATTAATGAACAATTTTATGTTTAAAATTTTTTTTAAATGAGATTTGGTTGGCCAATCAGGTGCATCCTGTCTCCATGATGGGGCGTTCTGGCCAGTGAGAGACATCTTCGAGAGTATACATAAGAACACCATAACCTGATACCTGAGTTTCAGGTCAGCCCTGAAGAAGTTCACTGCAATTTTCACGAGACGTCGGAAAAATTCGTAGTTTTGTACACGATTGAAACCCGAAATATCTCTTTTATCATAATAAATCGCATGAAAGCATTATATCTATTATTAATTTGATGCATCTAACAAGAAATTACCGGAAAGTATTTGTATCACTTGCCGATTAACTATTGTTGCACTAGAAAAACATAGTATTTTAAAAAGACCTATTCCACGTATGTCTAAACATTAAAAAATGAAAAAAGGTAAAGGTCTTGTTCGACAATCTTCCACGAAAATTGATGTAGATAAGAGCCTTGAAAATATTGTGCAAAATGAGTCTTCAAAAACAAATAAAAATAAAGCGTGAAACTCCCGTTGTTTTCAAGAGATAGGTATTTTTCTGAAAGTCCTTCTTCCTTAAATGCACGTGACAATATATTCAATTTAGTGGAAAAGTTGCCTGATAAAGAGTCAATTCAAATCATAACTAGACTTATTGGAGGAAAAATTACGACTAGTATCAAAGATGATATTGACGATTTGAGCTCGTTTTGAATAATACAGCAGGTAAAAAGACTCAAATATCGGTTAATAAAAAAAAAACAGAAATAATTTTCTCCGCTGAAAGTTTAAACTACTATCAAGCGACAACAACATCATCAAAGAATTGTATGAAAAAAGGTAAATTTTATTCGCAGTTAAACGAAAGGAAATTAGTGTCATAGAATAACAACCAGAATCCCTCTCCATTATGTATTTTGTTTAGACTATTTCCAGGAATTCTTCAGATTAAAATTGCATAAAACTTTCTAAACTTTAGATTTAACGAAAATTTTTAAATTTTGGAACAACTCGCTGGAATCGAACACACTGCTTTCCTACACTGATGAATTTTCCAAAAATCTCTAAATGGCCGACCCCCAGACACGCAACAAAAATCTAGCCATCCGGTACGTCTCGACAAAAAATTCAGTATCTCTTGAGCCTTTCACGTATACACTCGTATTGTTTACATTATAAATTTTATCGAAGTTCTGACCGCGAAAATTAAATGGTTTTAAGCTAGAATATTTAAAGACGAGCGAAAAAATAAGTCTATTTGATCATTTACTATAAAATATTATTTACTATAAAATAATTATTTACTATAAAATTTTCAAATCTTGTAAAATTTCGCTGGAATAAAATACCTTTTGTTTTTATTTCTTAAAATATATGCCCCCCTTCTCATTCCTGCTATATTAATTGAAGTTTAATGGGACGGACGTTATAACTACAGTTTCCACCATATGAAGAATTGACACTTAACTTGAACATGATTTCGACTCGCAAAATAAACTTATTGCATAAAGGTAGTATTTGGGCGTATAATCTAAACAATGAATAATACAAACAATAAAATAGCCTCATAAAGGATTGAAACTTTAAATGACAAAAGGCATGCACACGGAAAATGTAAAGGTCAAGTTTCAGGCGATGAATGGAGACTGGGTGTATGGAATGCTAGGAGGGTGAATGATCTCAAGTTAAAAGAAATACGAGAAACTATGCATGTAAGAAAACTAGACATCTTATGTGTACCTGAATCAATGAAAAAGGGATGCCAAAGTAGGGACATAGAAAACGGATCGTTGAAAGGCGGATTTGAAATATAGTCAGGCGTAGATAGTGAAACACATTCCCGTGCAGAAATTTGGATGGGGTTTTGGTGGGGTCCTCGAAAGTTTTCCCTACTTCTAGTGTGGTCCTGGTCTG
>JAAAKG020132601.1:0-14451 GCA_010014905.2 Druon quercuslanigerum
AAGTGACTTCAAGTGACTTTCAGTGACTTTAAGTGACGTTATATGAAGTGACGTGCTTCAAGTGGCTTCGTGTGAGGTCAAATTACTTCAGATAATTCAGGAGATTTTAAGTGACTTGAGGAAATTTCAAGTGAATGAGAAGAATTCAAGTAACTTCATGTGTTTTCACGTGACTTTAGGTAAATTCGTTTGAATTCACGTGAATTCATATGAATCGACGTGACTTAATATGAATTCTAGTGGCTTCATATAATTCAGGATATTTCCAGTGACTTCAGAAAAATTCAAATAACTTTGGAAGAATTCAAGTGACTTCAAGTGACTTTCAGTGACTTTAAATGACTTCATGTGAATTCACGTGACTCAAGTGACTTCATGTGAATTCAAATTAATTTAGATATTTCAGGAGATTTTAAATCTTCAAGTAACTTCGTATGGATTCACGTGACTTCAAGTGACTTCGTGTGAATTCACGTGACTTCAAGTCACTTCGTTTGAATTCACGTGACTTCATACAAATTCAAGTGGCTTAATATATTTCAGGTTATTTCAAGTGACTTTACAAGAATACAAATAATTTTGGGAGAATTCGAGTGACTCCAAGTGACTTCAATAGCCCTCTTGTGAATTCACGTTCTTCGTGTGAATTAAAATTGCGTTAGATATTTCAGGATATTTTAAATGACTTAGGAAAAATTCTAGTGATTCATAAGTATTCAAGTAACTTCATGTGTATTCACGTGACTTTAGGTAACTTCGTTTGAATTCATATGACTATAAGATAAGATATATATAAGATAAGAATTGACGTGACTTCATATGAATTCTAATGGCTTCATATAATTCAGGATATTTCAAGTGACTTCAGAAGAGTTCAAATAACTTTCGGAGAATTTAAGTGACTTCAAGTGACTTTCAGTGACCTTAAATGACTTCTGGTGAATTCACGTGACTTCAAGTGACTTCGTGTGAATTCAAATTACTTTATATATTTCAGGAGATTTTAAGTGCCTTCAGAAAGTGACTTTACAATACTTTAAGTGAATTCAAGTTACTTCAAGTGACTTCATGTGAGTTCACGTGTCTTCATGTGAATGCAAATTTCTTTAGATATTACAGTAGACTTTAAGTTACTTCAAGAAAATTCAAGTAACTTCAGGAGATTTCAAGTGACTTCAGGAGAATTCAAGTGACTTCATGTGAATTCATGTGACTTCAGGAGAATTCAATTGTCTTCATGGGAATTCATGTGGCTTCATATGTTTCAGGATATTTCACGTGATGTCAGAAGAGTTCAAATAACTTCTAGAGAATTCAAGTGACTTCAACTTACTTGAAGTGACTTTAATTGCCTTCGTGTGAATTTACGTGACTTGAAGTGACTTCGTGTGAACTCGAATTATTTGAGATACTTCAGGATATTTTAACTGGTTTCAGAAAAATTCAAATGACTTCAGAAGCATTCAAATGACTACAAAAGAATTCAAGTGACTTCGAGTTACTTCAAGTGACTTCATGTGAATTCACGTGACTTCCTATGAATTCAAATAGCTTCATTATTTTCAGGAGATTTCAAATGACTTAAAATTAATTCAAGTGACTTCAATTGAATTTAAGCGATCTTAAGTGACTTCGAGTGACTTCAAGTGACTCCGTGTGGATTCGCGTGACTTCCTATAAATTCAAATAGCTTCATATATTTCAGAAGATTTCAAATCATCTCAAATGAATTCAATTGACTTCAAGTGGATTTATTTCATTTTAAATAACTTCAAGTCACTTCGAGTCATTAATTCCCTTTGCGAATTTCCAAAAATTACATATAAGAATACCCCCTCCCCCCACAGTAGCGAGAAACTTATTGTCAGTTGCGCTAATAATTAATTTCTCTTCAATTAAAGTTATTTATCCATTCTTTTTGGGGGCTTCTTAATGAAAATAGTTAAGAGATCAAAAAAATTCCTCGAGCAAGTACCTCTTTCTTTTAACCTTGAGTATATTGGGATCGTCGACTCGAGAGGGGAAAAAATCAATTAATAGCAAAACGCCCCGTTCGTCGAGTAATTGACGCGGGAATGCGTTCATCGGAGCGTAAATCTTTTTAAGGGGTAGAAATAGGGGTTTGAACGACGACTACAAAAAAGATCGATAGAATCTCCTATCTGCTAATAACAGAGACCCAACCCCATTTATTCATCCACAGCACAAAATCTAATAGAGTCACGTGAAAATTCCTAAGGGCACGGATAGCTTTAAGTCACGCAATGTTCTTAAAGTCACGGGAAACTCTTAATGTCACATGACATGATAAAAGTCACGGGAAGTATTTAAAGTCACGGGAAATATTTAAAGTCACAGAAAGTATTTTAGTCACGGGAAATATTTAAAATCACGGGAAATATTTAAAGTCACGGGAAATATTTTAAGTCACGGGAAATATTTTAAGTCACGGGAAACATTTAAAGTCACAGAAATATTTAAAGTAACGGGAAATATTTAAAGTAACGGGAAATATTTTGTATTAAAAAAAAAAGTTTTCATTCACAAATGGAATAGTTAAATTTTCAGTTGGAAAACTTTTCAACCCAACTTTTAAATTTTCGACTGGAATAGTAGAATTTTGAGCCACAAAAATTAATATTTAACTGAAAAAGGTAAATTGTTTATTCAAAATTGAATAGTTAATATTTTAGTCAAAAAATTATTATTGAACCAAAGATAGGAGTTTTCAATTAAATTAATGGAATTGTTGCATGTTCAGTTTAAAAAAAAAATTTAATAATAATTTTCAAAAAAATAGTTACATTTTCAACTAAAATTATTAATCTTTAAACTGAAATGCTTAAATTTTAAACAAAAAAGATGGATTTTATACTAAAATAATAAATTTTTAACTAGAATAATTTAATTTTCAACCAAAATGATAAATTTTGACCAAATTTTGTTGGTGAATGCTCATTTAAAAATGGCCATTTTTTAACCAAATAGTTGTATTTTAAACTAAAAAAAACTGTTTTCATTCAGAATTGGAATAGTTAAATTTTCAGTTAGAAAACAAATGTTAAAACACTTGTAACAACATACATCAATTATGATCCTAATTGTTGAATTTTCAGGTAAAAAAATAAATTTAAACCAATAATGTATCAGTTAAATTTTCCGTAACGAAAATTAATTTTATACCTGAGAAAAAAACATTTCTATAAATTACACTTTTAGTCAAAGAGAGAATTTCGACTAAAAAATCCATTCTCAACTAAATAATTTAATTTTTAACTAAGAAGTCTAATTTTTCACAAAAAAAGATACATTTTTAAGCAAAAAAATATATACTTTTGAACAAGTAGTTCAACTAAAGACCTGAGTTCGGATCCCAGCGGATTTTGAGATAAATTTTTTTTAAATTAAGAAATAAAAATCAGTATTCAAAGAATGAATTTTCGACAAAAAAAAATTAAGTTTGAACCAAAACAGTTCATTTTTAACAAAATACAAGCACTGTGTTTATTTATAAAAATTGTTTTAATTATAATTCTAATAATAATTCTTTTCAATTTTTTCATTATCTTAGCAAAATGTTATCGAAAAGTCATTCACAGTCGATTTTGTAAAAATTGAGTATAATCATTGAAAAATAGTCAAACTCTGCATTTGTTTAATAAAATTGTTTAAATTATTAACAACTCTCGTAAATTTTGTCATTATCTTAGAAAAGTGTTATTGAAAAGATATTATTAGTTTATTCCGTAAAGAAATCAAGCCTATTTCTTTATACAAATTATTTAAACAATTGCCAATTAGTATTTTTTCAATTAAGTGTAACGAAACATTAAGTTCTAAAAATATTTTTAATAACGTCACTTCTGAAAGTTTTAAAATTTCAATTTTATTATTAAATAAAAAACTATTTGTTCATTAAAAATCTAAACAGACCAATCTGGTCTTTGTCTTTGGACCAATCTGGCCTGGTCTTTGTGACTGTCATTGTCAGTCATATCAGTCAATAGCTTATTTCTGGTGAAATCTCTAGGCTAAAAACTTTTTTTTCACCGAAATGATTGTTGACCCACTGTGTGACACTGTGGCACGTAGAAATATTGAAGTCACGGGTAATCTTTAAATACACGGGAAATCTTTAAAATCACGTGAATTATACAATTTGTTATCGACTAATACTGTCAGTCACGTCAGTCATTGACAGACGACTTCTGCTGAGCCGAAAGGCACGGTAAATAATTGAAGTCCCGTCAAATTCTTAAAGTCACGGGAAATATTTAATAACCAGAAAAATCTGTTAAATTGCCTTAGATTATTATTAAAATTACGAGAAATGTTTCAAGTCACGTGGAAATAGTAAAGACTCGCGAAAGCTTTAAAGTCACGTGAATTATATAGTTTGTTTTCGATGGTTTCAAATGAATAGTTAGAGTCATTTGGTAGATAGAAGAAACTAGAGATCCATTTTCTTAGTTTAAGTTTGAAGAATATTTTTTGGGGGCTGTTTGACCTAGTTTTCGTGACTGACACTGTCAGTCATGTCAGTCAATGACTAACATCTGGTGAGCCCTGCTGTAGGCTAAAAATTGATTCCACTAAAGAAATTTTCTTGCTAAGAAATTAGAGTAGTAGAAAATTAGAGAACTAGTTTTTTCGGTTGTGTTCAAAGAAGTTTTTCCACGGGCTGTTTGACCTAGTTTTCGTGACTGACACTGTCATTCATGTCAGTTAATCACTCTGCCATCTGGTCAGCCCTGGCTTACGATAAAAATTTATTTCTCCACAGAAACTTTTTTACGCTACTATGTGGCAGTGTGACGTCATTTTTAACGACCCCTCAAGGCACTGGAAATTAATAAATACATCTGAAATTTCTAACCTCATGGAAAATCTTTAAAGTCGTAATCTTTAAAGATTATACAGTTTTTTTCTCAGGGTTTGAAAGTGGAAAATATTTATTGAGGTCTATTTGACCTAGTTTTCGTGGCTGACACTGTCAGTCATGTCAATAAATGACTGACATCTGGTGAGCTCTGGTGTAGGCTAAAAATAGATTCGACTAGAAAAATTTTCTTTGTATCACTGTGTTCCAGTATGGCGTACTTTTTGAACAGCCTCTAAAGGCACGTGAAATAATTAAATACACGTGTAATTCCTTAAGTCACAGGCAATCTTCAAAATCAGGCGAATTATATAGTTTTATCTCGTGTTTTGAAAATGACTAGTTAGAACTAGTCGGTAGTTATAGGAAATTAGAGAACCACTTTTTTAGGTTGTGTTCAAAAAAGTTTTTCAGGGGCTATTTGACCTAGTTTTCGTGACTGACACTGTCAGTCATGTCAATAAATGACTGAAATCTGGTGAGCTCTGGTGTAAGCTAAAAATAGATTCGACTAAAAAAATTTTCTTTGTATCACTGTGTTGCAGTATGGCGTACTTTTTGAACAGCCTCTAAAGGCACGCGAAATAATTAAATACACTTGTCATTCCTTAAGTCACTGTAAATCTTTAAAGTCAGTCGAATTATATAGTTTTATCTCGTGTTTTGAAAATTACTAGTTAGAGTCAGTCGGTAGTTAGAGGAAATTAGAGAACCAGTTTTTTAAGTTGAGTTCAATGAAGTTTTTTCAGAGGCTATTTGACCTAGTTTTCGTGACTGACGCTGCCAGTCATGTCAGACAATGACTCTGCCATCCGGTAATACCTGGTGTAGGCTAAAAATTAATTCCACCACAAAAACTTTCTTTGTCTCACTTTACCGCAGTGTCGCGTACTTTTTGAACAGCCTCTAAAGGCACGCGAAATAATTAAATACACTTGTCATTCCTTAAGTCACAAGAAATCTTTAAAGTCAGTCGAATTATATAGTTTTATCTCGTGTTTTGAAAATGACTAGTTAGAGTCAGTCGGAAGTTAGAGGAAATTAGAGAACCAGTTTTTTAGGTTGAGTTCAAGCAAGTTTTTTCAGGGGCTATTTGACCTAGTTTTCGTGTCTAACAGAAACGTCTTTGCCTCACTGTGTGGCAGTATCGCGTGTTTTTCGAACGGCTCCCAAAATAAACGGAACTAATACGCGGGAAATCTTTCAATACACAGGAAATCAGTAAAGTCAGGGGAAAATAACGAAGACACGGGAAATCTCTAAAGTAATGTTTTGATAAAATTTAAAACAGGCAACTGTATGTGCTCTGGTAACTATTAGGTAACGCGCTTGGCGTGATTCGACCCCCTAACAAGATTATAGAACGCCGGGTTTTGGTGTTTTCACACAATCCCACCGGTACTTAATAACCCATACACACATATGCCAATACACATACGGGTAGCGTGTGAAAAGCTTTTGTTCGCCAGGATATACACAACGGCAAGTGCAGATGCCTGGAGCCCAGAGGATTAAACCTCGATGCGTAATTACATTTGACAACAAAAAAACATTGCAAAAACACAAAAGATTTGCATTAAAGCTTTACTGTAAAAAGAATGTGAATCAGTTACTGAATGTCACGCGAAATCAGTAAGGTCACGCTAAATCAGTAAAGTCACGCTAAATCAGTAAAGTCACGCTAAATCAGTAAAGTCACGCTAAATCAGTAAATTCACGCTAAATCAGTAAATTCACGCTAAATCAGTACAGTCACGCTAAATCAGTAAAGTCACGCTAAATCAATAAATTCACGCTAAATCAGTAAAGACAAACATTTTTTCATCACGCAAAATAATTTAAGTCACGCAAAATAATTAAAGTCACGCGAAATAATGAAAGTCACGCGAAATAATTGAAGTTACGCGAAATAATTAAAGTCACAGAAAATAATTAAAGTCACGCGAAATAATTAAAGTCACGCAAAATCACTAAAGTAACGCGAAATTATTAAATCTACGTGAAATCATACTACGAAATCATCAGTAGGTTTATTATCAGTAGGTTTATTATCTGTTGTATGGTGCTCCCCTACTTGGTTGAAAATTTATACATATTATTAAAAATATGTTCTTATTCTCGGTTGAAAATTATTTTTTTAACTGAAAATTTGACAATTTCTGTTTCATTAAATATTTATTTTTTTATTTTATATTTCAACTATTTAGATGAAAATTCATTTTTTTAATTTAAAATAAAATAAGATGAAAAAACTTGGTTAGAAATTTTGCACATGTTTTCCAATGTTTTCTATCAAAATTTGTAATTTTCATAACTCGTCATTTTAGTAAAAAAATTTATCTATCAGTCCTTTTAATTGGAAATTTCACGATTATTTAAGAAAAATTCATAATTAGTTTATAAATCTCGTAGTTTTTTAAAAACAAATTTAATAAAGAAATGCATTATCCTGAAGCTGCAGCCTTATTAAAATAATGAAATAATGAGAAACTTAAACTGAAAGGACTGAGGTTAAAAAAAAGACTTTTTCGTCGACAGATGCCCCAATAATTCATTGTTTTATTAAATTTGTTTAAAAACATTATAAAATTGATGAATAAATTATACATTTGTTCTGAAATTATCATCAAGTTGCTAATTTAAAAAATACATTAATAAACGTATTTTTTTATTAAAAAATTCCTGATTATTGCATTTGTTTATTAAATTTTTTTCCGTTTATTATATAATATTGAATAATTTTTAACTAATCAGTCTCGACATCTCTCTTAAAAATCCTTTCAGCTTGTTTTCAATTTTTTTTGTCCAAATCGGTCAATATTTGTGGGCTGTATGTTATTTCGAACCAAAAAACTGTCAAAGTGTAAAAGTTGCCGTATCATTCGGAGTCGAGGCGTAGCCGCAACGAGACGAGTACTGTAATTTACACGAGCCAAATGGCACTCAGGGGTCCGAGTGTCACACACTATTTTTTATGACACCAGTCGATCATATTCCACTCCACTCCACTCTAATCGACTCAAACTAATTCTAATATAATCCAATCCACATCAATCTATCTCAAACCAATTCTATTCATTCAAAACCAATCCACTGAAATCCGATCCGTTCCAAAATAATCTATTCCAATCCAATCCATTTCAATCCGTTCAATCCACTTCAATCTAATGCATTCCAATCCACTACAATCCACTGCAATGCGATTCATTCCAATGCAAAGCAATCCACTTCAAACCAATCCACTCCATTCCACTTCACCAACCACTAAATTTGATTTCAATTAATTCCAATCCGATCAACAATAAAAAAATTCATTTCAATCCAATCCTCTCGATACCAATCTATTCCAATCCGATCCATTCCAAAACAGTTCAATTTAATTCACTCCAAACTGATGCATTCCAATACACTCCAACCCACTCTAATCCCAATCCTTAAAAATCCTTAAAAATCCTTAAAAATCTCGACAACTCTCTTAAAATTATTATCAGCTTTTTTTCAATTTTTGTTGTCCAAATTGGTCATTATTTGTGGGCTGTACGTTATTTTGAACCAAAAAACTGTAAAAGTGTAAAAGTTTCCGCATAATTCGGAGTCGAGGCGTAGCCGCAGCGAGACGAGTACTGTAATTTACACGAGGCAAAGTGCCACTCAGGGGCCCGAGTGTCACACACTATTTTTTATGACACCAGTCGATCATAACTGCAAATTTGTTGTATAGAATCCTATTCTAAAAACCCGCGAGGGAATCCAATCGAATCTAATCCAATCCAATTCAATTCAATCCACTTCATTCCACTCCACTCCACTCCAATCGACTAAAACTAGTTCTAATCTAATCCAATCCACATCAATCTACCTGAAACCAATCCCATTCATTCCAAACCAATCCACTGAAATCCAATTCTATTCATTCCAATCCAATCTACTCTAATCAAATTCTTTTCAATACAATCAACTTTAAACCGATTCGTTCCAATCCGATCCTTTCCAAACCAATCTATTCCAATCCAATCCATATTTTCCGTTTATTCCACTCAAATATAATGCGTTCCAATCCACTCCAATCCACTCCAAACCAATTCATTCATATCCAAATCAATCCACTCCATTCCAATCCACTCAAATCCATTCTAATTCAGTCCGTTTCAATCCAATATAATCCAATTCATGCCAATCTGATCTACTCTAATCCTATTAATTCCAATACAATACAATCTAATCCAATTCATTCCAAATCACTTAAAAACAATCCACTCCATTCCACTCCACTCCATCCTACTCAAATTCATTCTAATTTAATACAATCCACATCAATTCACCCCAATCATATCCCAATAATTCCAAACCAACCACTGAAATGCATTTCAATTTATTCCAATCTAGTCCACTCCAATCAAATTCTTTTAAATCCAATCCACTCGAAACCAATCCATTCCCATCCGATCCATTCCAAAACAATTTAACTTAAACCCACTGCAATCCCATTCCTTAGAAATCCACTCTACTCCAATCCAGACCAATCCTTCCTATTGCAATCCACTCCAATCTTATCCAAAACAATCCACTCAAATCCAATCCCATTCTTTCTGAACCAATCCAGTTTAATATTTTCCAATCCACTCCAATGCAATTCATTCTGTCACAATCTAATCTACTCTATTTGAATGCACTCCATACGAATCCATTCCAACCCATTCCTATCCAATACAATCCAATTGATTCCAATTAATTCCAATTCACTCCAAACCAATATACTCCATTCGAATACAATCCAATTCAATCTGCTCAATCTACTCCATACCAATCCATTCCAACCCATTCCAACCCAATCCAATACAATCCAGTTCATTCCAATTAATTCCAATTCACTCAAAACAAATATACTCCATTCGAATACAATACAATTCAATCTGCATCATTACAATCTACTCCAATCCACTTCCATTAATACTAATACAATACAATTCACTTCAATCAACTCCAATCCACTCCCATTTATCCTAAACCAATACATTACAATCCGTTTTTTTCAATGTAATCAACTCTAAACTAATTCATTTGAATCCAGTCCATAACATCCAAATTTAATACACTTTAATTCAATTTAATTCAATCCAATCCAATTCATTTAACTCCACTTAAATCTAGTGCAATGTTATTTATTGGAAATCCACTTCCCTATAATCCTCTGCAATTCCTTCTAATCCAAAACAATTTATTTCAATCCACTCCAATCCGCTCCTATTGTTTCCAAACTAATCCACTCCAATCCAACTGACTCAAATCCAATTCAATTCATTCCACTCCAATTCATTTTTTAGTCTAATCTACTCCAAACCAATTTATTTAAATCCAGTCCTTCAAATTCAAATTAAATCTACTTCAATTCATTTAAACCCACTGAAATCCAATTAATTCCATTCCACTCCTATCCCATTTCATAGAAATCCACTCCACTCTACTCCACTTCACTCCTCTCAACTTCACTCATTTGCTCTCCACTCCACTCTTCTCCCCTCCACTCAACTCTACTCCAATAGGCTCTCCTCCACTCCACTCCACTGCACTTCGACCCACTCTAATTAGCTCTACTCCAATCAATTCCAATCCAATTTATTCCAATCCACTCCACTTCAAACATCTTTATTTTACTCCTCTCCTCTCCACTCCACTTCCTTTCTCTCCAATCCACTCCACTTCACACCTCTGCACTCCACTCCAATTTAACCCACTTCAATTGACTCTATTCCAATCTTTTCCAATCCAATTTGTTCCAATCTACTTTACTTGAATCCTCTTCACTCCACTCTTATTCCCTCTACTCCACTTCACTCTCCTTCTCTCAAATCCACTCCACTTCACTCCTCTTCACTCCATTCTACTTAACTGCACTCTTCTCACCTTTACTCTTCTCCCTCCACTCTATTCAAATTTACCTTACTTCAATTGGCTCCACTTCAATCCATTCCAATCCAATTTGTTTCAATCCACTCCACGTCAATCCTCTCCACTTCACTCCTCTCCTATTCACTCCACTCTTCTTCCCTTTAGTCCACTCCACTCCCCGTCTCTCTACTTCACTCCTCTCCTCTCCGCTCCACTTCATTTCACTCAACTTTATTCCCCTCCCCTCCACTCTTCTCCCTACCACTCTACTCCAATTTAACCCACTTCAATTAGCTCCACTCCAATCCATTCCAATCCAATTTGTTCCAATTCACTCCACTTCAATCCTCTCCACTTCACTCCTCTCTACTCCACTCTACTCTTCTCCCCTCCTCTCCAATCCTCACCACTCCACTCTATTCCACTCAACTCCACTCCCCTCCTCTCTTCTTCCAACTACTCCACCCCAATTCAATCCACTTCAATTGAATCCACTCCAATCCATTCTAATCCAATTTGTTCCAATCCATTCCAGTTAGCCAATCAGATCACAGTCTCAGTTACTTTGTAGTACGCTGTGCCCGCAGTAAACAACTTTACGGCCTATCCTAAAAAGTTCTATTTTGGGTGTCATAGCAATACCTAAAAACGCACTTATGATCGCGGTGTGATAAAAAAAATTCATTTTTGCATATTGTGTGCGGGAGCGAAGATCCCGAGATTCCAGAGTGAGCAGTTAATGCTGGACCACACGCACACAGCATCCCTGAACTAGACGGGGTACTTTTTGTCCCTGGGGTGGTACTCGATCGTGTTCGTTGTCCTCACCCTCTATAATATCCACCGGCCACCCCATTTTGGTCCTGGATGAGGGACGAAATCTCTGGGGAAGCGATGTGGACTGTTTTCTATTAAAACTTCCATCGAAACGTCCGGACTCGACAGACGTCACGTAAAAGACTTCGCCGTTGGCTAGGTTTTTTGTTTTTTTTATTTCGTCACATATCTACATATGTATTCGAGAGTCGAAACTCGCAAGCAGCACAATTTTCCATGCACATAAATTTCAGGCTCCATCTGCACAAATTTAATTCTGTTATATGCTATGAATACATCTTCATATTCTACTTATATTTAGATTTGAGGAATATCCGTATGGCGATTTAACTCGGAAACCTTGCAAAAGAAGGAAATGCCCTGGAATTTAATTTCTAAGCCTAGATTTTTTTTAATTAATTTTATAGAAGAAATTATTCTTAATTTTTGTAAACTTCGGAAAAAAGAGGAAAGTTCAGGGGTTATTCATTATTTTGCATTACCAATTCTAGGATACTTTCTACCACCGCAAAGAAAACTTTTATTAGTTACATTCTTACCCTTTAAATAAAAAATGCGAGTTTTCAAACAAACAAAAATTACTTTTCTACCTTAAGGAATAAATTTTAAACCCAAAAGGACGAATTTTCAATAAAGCAGTTAAATTTTTTCTTAGAAAAGATGAATCAAAAAAACAGTTGAATTTTAAAATTAAAAACCTGTAGATTTTCAGATCTTTTCAGAGTGCACAATTTTTATTAATTCATTATTTAAGAATCTTGCATAGATTGACCGTAAAATGTAATTTTTGAGTTTTCGTTATTTTTTTAATTATCAAAATTTGAATTTTCAACTTTTCGACAAAATTCCAAATTCTGTCATAATAATCTTGTCGGGCTTCAAAATATAAACGTTTTCCTTCTCTCCATTTTTTTTATATTATGCGTTATTTGGCTTAAAATGTTCATTTTTGTTTACTTTTTTGGATTTTTAAAATGTTGTAAGTCTGCTAATTTCAATTTTATCGAAAAAAGTCATAACGATAAACTGTTGGAGTTTCTGAGTACTATAGATAGCCGTACACAGAACTTTTAAATCTTAAAAAAATAGTCTAAAATAATTTGAAAACGTGCTCACATCTAGAAATTTTCATCGAAAATAGCTGGTTTACGAACTATTTTTTTTAGTCCTTAAAAAAGTGTGTCAAAACAGAATTAAATCTGATCAATCTTTTAAAAGTTATCGTGCGTACAGAATAAAAAGTACAGACCACAGAAAGACGGACAGATAGAGACCTTCGTAAAAATAATATTTTCTGACTCAGGAGGTCTCAAAACGTGGAGATTTGATGAAAACCGACAAAGTGAAACTTTATATAAAACCAATATCTTGTCATTAGGATGAGAATGTAAAAAGATGAATTTCTAACAATAATGTAATCGATACTATTTCCGTTAAGAAATTAAATTTCAATTAAACAAAAAAAACTAATAGTTTTTTACTAGTTAATTAAGAAAATAGTTGAATTCATAGCAAAACAGAGGAATTTCCAAAAAAGACGATTAATTTTCTAATTAAAATGGCGGATTTTTAAGAGAATAGATCAATTTTCTAGAAAACCGTTGAATCTTTGACTCAACCCTATGATATTTTAATAAAAAAGGTAATTTCTACCCAAGTAAGTTTTGAACTTACTTTTTTGAAAGTTTTTTTGCCTTGTGCAAAGGTAAAACAACAACAAAAACTTACCTTAGAGAGCCAAATTTCTAACCAGCAATCTTAAAATCCTAGAACCTTACGGACATCCTAACCCCAATTTAAAGGGGATGATACCAAATTACGATAAGAAAAACAATAATCGTTACGATAAGTAGAGGGGGGGGGGGGGTAATGAAATAAAATTTGGCAAGTTGGTTTCATAAAAAAAGAAGACGAATTTTCTACTCAGGAAGAGGAATTTTCAACAATGTAGGTTAATGGAACGGGACGGGACGGGATGGGAAGGAATAGCATATCAGTGGTGTGGGTAAGAGAGGGGAAATTTTACAGATTTAATGGACTACGAAACCTTTTTTTCGTCCGTGCATTTCACCTGCTTTAACTAATTTTTTTCTCTGGTGTGCAACTAAATACGCGAATAATGACATCAATCAGTTTCACTGATTTTAAGTTACTTTAAAGTCGTGCGACTTGTTCAGAGAATTCACAGTAGAAAACCTTTTGTAATCAAACCTCCCATTTTTTCCCATCTTTTCATATCTTCCTATTTTCTTAACATCCCAAAGCGATAAAATGCCGAATGAACCTTAATAAACATATGTAGACTCGCTTTAGTTTGATCCAGTACTCGAGGAATTTTCCACCCTCGTGAAGATAATATAGTAGGTTGTCCTCAAATGCGAAAGTATCCAAGGGTTGGGTGAAACTGGTGAGATTGGGAGGGCGGAGCAATGGGTGAGAAATATAGGGAAGGAGTGGAAGAGAGTATGAGGAAAGCTTCACCACCGCCCATTAACAAGCAACAAGGGTGGAGAAATAATGAGACACGGCGCTTGGTCAGACACTTGTGGCTATACCGCCCAAAACTAACCTCCAAAACAACCTTGATCCCCTCAAAATCTTCAAACCACCTCCGACTTTCCAATCGCGGTCACATACAGTCGTTAGTCGCTATATCTCTTCGGCGCGGCAGAAGAAAGGAACAAAAAGATTTTACGACTTAAGGGATAACGGTAGATTTGACTGAGCATCTATAAACTGTAAAAAAGTGGTTAAAAATTACCACACTGCGGAGGGGACACAAAGTTACCAATGCTCAATGTGGTAATTTTACTGAAATTGTGTGAAAGTAATGTGACACTGTAAAA
>JAAAKG020132602.1:0-14450 GCA_010014905.2 Druon quercuslanigerum
ATCAGGTAAGGTTTCAGGGCCTAAAATTACTGTAAATTCATTTTTAACTAAAAATTTTAGTTTATACTAAAGTTTCCAGTTGAAAACATTATTTTAAAACTTGAAGAACAATTTTCTAACAAAGAAACAATTTTCGACTAAAAATATAATTTTTCGAGAAAAAATAACTTTCCAAGAAAATTGCTCAATTTTCAAGTATAGAAACGAATTTTAAGTTAAAGCAGAAAATATTGAGTCAAAAATGGGAAAGTTAAATTTTGAGTTTAAACATTAATTTTGAATAAAGAAAAAATTGAATTTACAACGAAAAAGTGAAATTTTCCAACAACGATACGAATTAACGAACAAAAATAGTAATATTCTTTCATAAATGACAATTTATCAACAAAATACGTAAATTTCAAACACATAGTTAAATTTTCAGTAAAAAAAAAAAATTATTACCCACAAAAAGCAGTTTCAGAAAAATATTTAAATTTTCAAACGAAACATTTAATTTGAAATCAACTAATTTAATGTTCAAACCAATAATTTTATACTAAAAACAGAAATACACAATTTCAAAAATTAATCTTGAAACCAAAAAAAACGAGTTTTAAAAGAAATAAATCATCTTTTGACCATGTAGAAGAATTATCAACTAAAAAGTTTAATTTCTATTGTAAAATGGTTCGTTTAATCTTGACATAAAAACATAATTCCAAACTAAATTTTAAAAAAAGTTTTACAAAAAGATGCAATTTCAACGAAAAAAGTTAATTCTTAATTAAAATAGATGAATTTTTTAACAATAGGAATAATTTTCTACCCAAAAACAATCCAATTTTCAACAAAATATTTGAATTATCATTAAAAAATTAATATTTAACAACAATAGATGAATTTTCAAACAAGAGTAAGTTTGTTTAAACTAAAAAAATAAGTATTTGACGAAAACTGGAATCTACAGTTTCAGATAAAAATTTAATTTTCGACAAAATAGATTAAGTTTAAACGGAAGAGATGCATTTTCAAATAAAAAATGTAAATTTTAGACCAAAAATGAAACAGTTAATTTTTTAGTTCAAAAAAATCAATTTTGAACAACACCAAAATCCAAGCTACAACAAAACAGTTAAATTTTTAAACTCAGAAATAAATGCAGAAACAACAAGAATAATATTCTAACAGAAAGATGAATTTTCTACAAAAAAAATTAATTTTTAACTAAAAACCATCAATTTTCAAGCAAGCACGAGAGCGTTTTCAACTTTAGAACTGAATTTTAATCTAAAAAATAAGTATTCAACCAAAAATGGAATAGTTAAATATTCCCTATATGTGGGGTGGTGGTAAGGAAGGACAGATAGGTTAAGGTTGCTGGCAACGAAGGTAGTGGTGCGAATGTCGCGGCTGTGACACGAGCGATTTGGTGCCGGAGTGTAATCGGGCGGTGCCTAGGCATGGACCGGGCGCTAGCTAGTTTCTAGGCTTGCAAGCCAAGCGTCCAGACCGCGCATCCGGGCATAAAGCTCGGTCGGCGTTGGCCTCTTCTTCCACAGTTTCTGTTGCAGGTGTGTGGTGCACCTCCTCGGCTGCACCCTGCCTTTGCTGTCGTCCTCCTGCTCGTCGTCGGCCGTTGTCGCTCGTTCGCTCCCATCTCGTCTTGCGTTTGGTGGCACAGCCTTTTCAGGCGCTAGTACTGGTACCAGTGCACTTCCTGACAGACTCCGTCCCTCCATATTCAGTATACCTCGCCCGAGATGTGATCGAGGATCTGGTAGGGACCTTGTCGGGCTGGGGCTGGCTTGGAATTATAGCTCATTACTTTATTGCTCAGCTGATGGTCGGGTGCGTACACACACTGTCCAGGATAGTAACGAGGCAGACCTGGTACGGCAACATATCTGGCTTGATAGCAAGTGTCATTCCCACGTGCGTTGATTGCCTTGGTGCAGGCGGAACCAAAGACCCTTCTTCAGCTCCTAATTTCTCCGTTCAGTGGGGTTGGCACGAGGTTGGTAAGCGGGGGTTGTCCATAATTCACAAACCCACCGACGGCTGGCCTCGGCCCAGGCGTGGCCCGTAAACGTCGGCCCATTGTCGCTCAACAACCTGAGCGGGTAGCCGAAGCGATTAAAAATTTCTTCCACCATGATGCATATTATTTTCGTAGCCTTGATCGTTCAAAGGGTCGTTCCACCTAATTTGTAAAGAGGTCTGTTACCACTAAAATGTAACTGTGGCCCTGGCTAGTTCGTGGATAAGGCCCTTTGTGGTCAACGGCGACCATATCGCAGGCTCTCTTTGCTGCTCGTGGATGCTAGCCATATGGCTGTTTCCCTCTCACCGACTCGCAACAAATGCATAGGTGTTATCCTGATACGCAGCGCCGTATTTTTCTGGTCATTCCAGACCAGAAAAAGTTCTCCTTGATGGAACGGATCGTATTGTCCGTTTCGGGGTGTCGGGCTATCGCTGCGTCGTGGAATTCCCAAATTACTTTCGTTCGTAGTGCAGTAAGCGCTAGTAGCCTTCATATCTTGGTGGTATCCTGGCACCACCACCCATACTCAGTCAGGCGGTATCGGTCCAGAAAATCCTTGTCTAGATTCAGTGGCTGCGGCGAGCAACGAAGCTCCATCGAAGAACGTCCCTGGTGATGCCTGGGTCATCTGGCTGCGCTTTAACTACTTCACGGTACAGCGGTGGCAGACCTAAAACGCTCAATATGGGCACTGCCTTGGCGCTATCGGGCGGGAGGTGTTGTTTGTTGACGACAGCATCATCTCGATGTCGGGCTTTCTGGGCGATAGCTCAACCGGATTAGGATGCCGGAAAATGGCATCGGGTAATCGCCCCAAGGAGGGGCGATATCTCTTGATGGTCCATACTATGGCAAGGCATTCCTGTTCGTTATAATGGAAACGAGCCTAGGTGGGTGCGAACTTGGCGCTCGCGAAGAAAATGATTCGGCGTTTGCCGACGAGTTCGTCCTGCATTAAGACGACACTCATTCCTCAGGCACTAGCGTCTGTATGCAGCACCAACCTTTAAAAGGGGTCGGGTCGTCTCAAGGTTATTGGCTTCTGGAAGGCGGCCTTAGCCGCCTCGAAGTGCTTTAAGTTTTAGGGGGTCATGCGATATAATCTCTTGGTTGACAGCATATCGGACAAAGGGGCGAGGATTATTGAGAAATGGGGTATGCACTCCTAGGTACGGGAGGGTAGTCTGGCCAAAACTATATTTCGCCGGTGTGACTATGATACCGTATATAGCTAGCCTCTCGAACACGAGTGCTAAGTATAGCAAATGTTCCTCCTAATTTTTTAATTAAATGAATATATTGTACAAATAGGCAATTGCGTGTATGCCCCTTTGTTCGGCCAAGACCTGGCGCATGAGGTTTTGAAAGGTTCCGGGTGCGTTCTTTAGGCCGAACGGCATCATGCGTAACTGGTACTGCCCTCCTTCAGAGGTCAAAAAGGCGGTTTACTGGCGGGACCCTGGCGAGATCAGTACTTGCCAGTATCCGCTTTTCAAATCGAGGGTTGAAAATATGGTAGATGTGCAAGATCCTTCAGGGTTTCGTAGGTTCTTAGCAAGCATTGCGGGGCGTCGACTATCATTTCTTTCAGCGGCGGTAATCAACACAGAAGCGGTAATCCCCATCCTTTTTACCGGCAATCACAATAATAGAACTGAACGGTGACGTGGTTGGCTTGATGATGCTATCTCGTAGTAGATCGCGAACTTGAACGTCGATTTATTGGCGCTTCTCATCAGAGTAACGGCGAGGCGCTTCTCTAAACGGATGACCGTCCTTTAACCGGATTACGTGTTCTATGTTGGCCAGTGTCTGCTTGAGGCATCTGAGGGACTGAGATAAAAACTCTTGTCGACCAGTGGTGTCTACGAAGGTACATTTGGCTACGGAGTCATGTATACCTTGTCTTGTTTCAACCAAGGTCGGCCCAGGATGAGTTCTGCTCACAATTCAGAGCTGACGTAGAATTCGCACGTGTAAGGGGCCTGTTGAATAATCGGCGTTAATTTAATAGTGCCGTTCAAAAGAATTGTAGACCCCACCGCTGCCAACAAAGCGTGGGGGGGGGGGGCAACTCTTTAGCTCAGAAGGGATCAGAATCGACTGATTCGCAAAGTTCTTCGAGGCTAACGTGTCGATCTCAGCGATGACTTGGCGCTGCCGGAGCGGCAGAGGGATAGGTCTCGGCCACCTGGTCCCACGGTTTCCCGGGACCGCGGCCGCTTGTCGTGCCTTTATTACCAGGCGCTCTCGGTGAAAGTGGCACCTTGGGCAATAGTGGCATTGCGGCGAGGGCCGTGTCCGGGACGAGGTGGCCACGGCACTATTCGAAGGTTACTGCGTGGTTGCAGCACCTTTACCCTATGACTCCTGGCTGGTCTTGCGGTGTTTGTCCTCAGCTTCATCGCTTTCCGCTTGTACCGCGCGTTCCACTAGCTGCTTAAACACGTTTATTTGTATTGCTCTGAGCACCTTCTTTAACAAGAGCTTGAGAGAATCGAATAAAAATGAAATAATTTGCTCCTTGGGTGCAGAGGGTAACAATCGGAGAGCGAGCAAAATTATTATTTTTGTAAGAAGATCCTTGTGGCTTTTTTTTCTTTCTGTCTAGAAGCATACAATAGAATATGTAGCTTATTTAGTGCGGCCACTCTCGCGAAACGCTGGATGAGCAAGGTTCTAAGTTTTGCTATCCGAGAGCAATGGGAGCGGCGGCGGGTCCGCTGATTAGCTGCAAGGTTAACAACGAAGTCGCAGCCAGCAGGGGGTGGGGGGGGGGGGGAAGCTGCCTCGAACGCAGTGCCTCGGTCTTCATGCTTGACACCGAAAATTCTCTAAATTTTAAATTTATATATAACATTTCAAAATATAAATAAAATAAAAACTAAAATTTTAATATTAACCTAAAATCTATCCCACCTTCATTATTTCGAAAGAATGATGAAGCTAAGGCGAATAGAACGGTTGTTGGATTTTTAACGCTATTATTATTATTAATTAATATTTCTTTAATCAAATCATTATATGAAATTGAACTCCCACAAGACTATATACCAAACGTTCAACCATTAATTAATAATCTCGACTATAAATATTCAAAGTATATGGATACCGTAATTTAACTGTAATATATTTAATCTAGTTATCTTCTAATAGTAATAACCAGGCGGGGGTAATAACCAGGCCATTTTAAAGTGTGTTAGAGAAGGAGCCAGAAAGAAGGAGAGGGTAAGAGAAGCACTGGCGTACGTGTTTTGGTCCTACCGCAATTTTTTCTTGGAGAGCGAAAACACGACGGTAAGCACGTGTTGACAGCGAACGGGCAATTTTCCTATCATTACCGCTATTCAGGCACGCAGCAGATGTGCCTGAACAATTCAAATGGTTTTATAGGAAAGGGGGGTAAGCAAACTCGTCGTTTAGAATCTCAAGAAACCCTAAATTGCCCCGTAGGACCTTCACTCAAATTGCCACTTTGAAAAATTTTGAGTGAAGATCCCTTAAACAAGATCGTTGGTTTCTCAAAGTTCTCATTTTGTCTTAATGACATAAAACATTTTAACCAAAAACGGAAAAGTTAAAATTTAAGTTAAAAAAATTAATTTTTAAAACAAGAATTCGAATTTACAACAAAATAGTTACATTGAAGTTAAATGAAGTCGAAATAAAAAGTTTTATATCACTGTAAAAATGCATGTATTTAAAAAAAGGTAACGCTGCTTTAAAGTTTGAGACATTACCTTTAAAATTTAATTAGCTTGATCAAAAAAAGGAAAATTCAGTTTCTTGTAAAAAGAACAATAATTAATTTTTGCAATTTTTTTGTTCCCAAAAAAATATGTGTAATTCTTCAAGGAACTTGTAGATTTAAAAAAAATCTTAAGAGAAGAAGAGAAAAATTTCTTTTTTTAGATGTAGGATAAGTATTTGTAAAAAAAAAAAATAATTTGGGTAAAAAAATTATTTTTTTTATTTTTTTACATTTTGTTTCTGTTTAATTACTATAATCCAACTTTTATATATAAAAAAATATAACTAAAAGATTTAACAGTTAGAAACAGTTAGACAATATTAATTTTATAAAATGGTAAAAAATGTAAAAAAAATTTTCTTAACGTTTTTTTTACTTTACTAATACTTATTCGGCGTGTAAATAAAAAATTCTTTTTTAGAGTTTTTTTTATAAGGCATAGGTTCCGAGATAATAATACTATTTGCTGATTCATTTACAAGAACTAAATTAATGCATAATAAAATTTTTAGTTGTATTCTGTAAGTTATTTATCTTTTTGTTTAGCCAAGCTCTCATTAAAGCGTAAAAATGTGTTGAATAAATAATTGTACTTTTTTATATTTTGCATGAAAATTTGGTAAAAAATCACATGAAGCAGCCAGAAGTTCCTAGATGGAGCCTCTTCAGAATTTAATTCACATTAGATAAAAAATTGAATAAATAATGTGACTTTTTTATATTTTGAACAAATATTTGGTACAAAAACAAATAAAGAAGCCAAAAGTTCCTTGATGAAGCCTCTTCAGAATTTAATCCACATTAATTAAAAAAAAGATAATTTAAGAAAAATTAAAAGCTCCAGACTTTTTTGAATCTTTGAGTCTTTTCATCCATTGATAACATAATAATATAGAAAAAACATTGAAAAGCAATAAAATGTGGTGTCGTAAAAAAAATGTTTAAACTATATTCCGAATGTAACTAACAAAGTAAAGATGTTCATAAACACAGTTACTGAAAGAATGTAAATATTCATCAGTTCGTTACTTATTTTTAAAAAGTAACTTATTTATTTAAAAAAAGTAATTACCTGCAAAAACTATAATTGAGTTCTCACTCTGAAATGACATCAGATTTGAATTTGTATTTTAATACCTTTATTTTAAAGCCACATATTCTGTTTTGTCCTAATGCTAAGTTAGATTAACCATTATGCATTCCGAGAATCGTATGGCATTACTGGTAATTCCAGATATATACTACGGACTCGAATAAATTGAATTATGCACTTAACCCGCATGAGATTCGATATTAAATAAAAGATAAAAAATATGAATTGAATACTTTTCAAAAACGAGAAATGAGTTGAATGAACTTGTTTATGTATGTTTTGAAAAATTATCAGAAATGTAGGTGACACCACCCTATAGTAGATACGCAACAATTCCAAAGCATTAAACTGCAACAATTTCCAAAAATAAAGAAATATTTTCATTCGTAAATAAAGCTTACATATTGAATTAAATATTCTTATACCAAAAAATTACACGAAATTAGTGAGATATAATAGAACTTCTTATTAAACCCGGTCAAGGGTACAATTGAATCCTCTATCCATCAATAAGTAATTGTTTCTCGTATTGCTCCTGGGAGGGACAGAATACCTAATTATCAATCATTATAATTTATCATTGGTATACTTATAATTAAAGTCAATTTATTAAATAAATAGTTGTTGAAATAATTATAAGCTATTTATATAATGACAAAGGACATTAAATAATATGGAACATGCAGCAAAAGAACTATACATTCATCGAAATTTAATACGGATAAAAAGCTGAATCATCTAGTAGAAAAATATTCTTCAAAAACTTAAATAATTTTTTTTTAATTACTAGCACATATATCTAGTTATTTATTATTTGTGATGCATTTTTTTAGACTTTGCTTAATTGGATTTAGCCATTTTTGGCATGGGATTACCATAACAATAGGGCGTTTTGCGGGTAAGAATTGTATATTTTTATTTCTATTTTGCTCATAAACTCACTTTTAAATGAGTTACTTTTATCGAATAACAAAACTTTATCTTTAATTAAATTCCCACAAGTTAAGATATATTCAATAATCTTCAATTATTATCAAATTCAATTGTAAAATTATTCTCTTAAGCCATTATATAATGAAAAAACGTTCTATTAATAAATAAAAACATTACTGGAAAACACTGAAAAAGTGATTATAACTCTGAAACTATAATTGGAAACGGAGAAAAAGCTTTTATTGTAATTGTAGAATTCATTTAAAAAAATACTTTTCTGTAACAATTATATCTTAATTTCTTTGTTTAAAATAATATAATACCATAAATATGGAACTGGTAGTATGGGAGACTTTACCGAAGAAAATTCACTTATATTCAATTCAATTTATTTTTATACCGAGTAAACTGAAAATAAGTGGCAGATAAAATATTATAGGGAAAAAATTTTGGTCGAAACCGTGTAATTTTTTTATTTATTTCTCAGAACACAAGCTTGTGATATTCTAGAAATGTTAAATTATCAACTTTTTTATCTTCACCCATTAATTTTTAGGAAAATAAAAATTAAATAGACTCTATCTAACTGTCATTCTGATAATTTGACATTTAATATGAAAAATTGATCTTTACCAAATTATTAATCTCTTGACTTCAAAAAAATTTGTAATTAGGGAAAATTTGTTTGCCAGCGTAATTTGTTACGCCACAAGAAATACGCATACGAATTATCGGTATTTGAGAAATTTCCGGTATTGATTTAATTTAATTTTTATTTAATGTTTTTCGCCAACACATGAATATATTATTAGCATTATCGCATATCACAGTGAGCCAAAAAATATCCGTGGACAAATTGATTTTCAGAAGACAATTATTATTTGATTTTCACTTTTTTTAAGTAAAAGCTCATAAAATTTCGCATCGAGCAGTCATGGCCGACTTTAAATTCTTGTTTATTAAAGAACAGAAACACAATTTTTTTATCTTTATCTAACTATTAAAAAAGCAAAGAAATGTGTTACTAACAGTTGATTAAAAAAAATTTTAATGCTTTAAAATAGTCAAATAATTCAATTCTAATTTAAATTTGGTTAAGCAATTAACAAATGTTATCGATTCATAGCAAAAAATCATTGCTAAATAAATGGCTGTTAATTCCGTGAAAAAAAGATATTTTATTTATAAATACATAAAATAATAAAAATTTGTTTACACAATTGTTGTTTACAATAATAAATTGTTAACTGTCATTAAAATTTTATTTAAAAATTTAGAAATTTGTTATTTATAGTTAATTGCATCAAAAAAATCAAGTTTGTACCGCCACAAATTGCCAAATAGTGCATTTGTTAATTAAGGTAGTTCAAATAATTATTAACTTTTATTAGGTGGCTAAATATGAAACTTAGGTTTTATTTCCAATTAATATATAATTAATTCTATGGAAAACACTTTATTTATTCCATCAAAAATACCTGATATGAATATTTATTTACAAAAATTGCTTTAAAAATAACAAATTATTTATTAGCTTTTATTAATTCAACTAAAATACTCTTTTTCCATAAATTCTTCAAATTTATTGCGAATCATTGAAGCATCGCCTCCAATCCCCACGAAACCATTTTCATTCACTTATTGGTTTCTAATCAATTCAATACATTTTTTTAAATTTGCATTGCTCTTCGAGATCTTTTTTTGGAAACTTCCTTTCCGTTTTATAGGTATTTTTTATTGAATCAAAGCATTTTTTTCAACCGGTACACTACAAAATTTAAATTTTTTTTTATTTTTGTTATTAAATGAAACAAAATAAACAAAAATTAAAAAATCGGCTATGACAGTTCTATGCGAAAATTAATTAGTTTTGGTTTAAAAAAAAAAAGTTAAAATCGGATAATAATTGTCTTCAGAAAATCCATTTGTCCACGGACGTTTGTTTTACCCCACTTTGCGTCGTTTAGGCCTCTTATCATTTACTTGGAGTTCATTGGTTTTACTATTTGTAGCCTGTACTATAAGTAATGAGGCCTAAGCATACCCTGGTTCATGACTCAACATTATGTAAACATTTCACCCACGACAACTTCTCCTAACGCTAGTAAGTGCAATTTAATTAATTCTCTCTAGATTCACTTTGATATGCCCGTTTCCTCAAGATAAACATGTAATTCATATCTATCTTTATTTTAACAGGTAAACAGGCTTTGTGACGATTTGTGACGTGCGAGGAGTTAACGTAGAACGTCATGTCGAACATAAAAATGTAAATTTGAATAACAATTTTTTAAATAAATTAAGCTTCCTCAAAAGGTCTTTACACTCTTTTCCCCATTCCCCTCAATTTTCCTTTTTTTTAACCCATTAAGTTCTGACTGGACACATTTTTAAGATTTTTTTCAACGGCTCTGTTAACTAAGAAATCGGTCATAGCAAAAATCGACAATACCTGCTCCCGACGTTTCCGAAAAATAATAAAAAATTGATAATTTTTTATTTGAAAATTCAAGTACTTTACTCAAAGTTAAACTGCTTTTCTCAAATTTTACTTAACTGGTTAACGACTTTACTTTTTATTTTCGAAAATCATTATTTTTATTTGAAATTAAATTTTTTAAACTTAAAATTGAGCTTTTTTATTATTGTATGAAAATTGAGAGCATTAGGTTGGAAAAAAATTTTCGGGTTAAAAATTCAACAAGTTGGCGTTTGTCTTTTTTATATTAATGTTACTGTTTTTTATTTAGAATAAAAATATTTTTTTCTTTAAAAGATCAACTACCTGTTACATTTTTGGTTTAGAATTAATATTATTTTCTTAAAATCGACTGTTAATTATTTTTCGTGGTATGCGTCACCTAAAATTTACTTATTAGATCGAACATTTAACAATTCTATTAAAAACTTTTTTCTTAATTAGAAAAAATTAATTTAATTAAATGAAAAATTAGCTTTTCGCTTATTGGTTAGAAAATAGTTTATTTTATTTAAATGTGAATTTTTTTCAGCAATTCATATTTTTGGTTTAAAAATCTAACTATTTTGTTGAAAATTTGTCTTTTGAGTTAGAAATTCTATTATTTTTGTATAAAATTCAACTATTTAATCAATAATTAAGTTTTTGGTTTCAAATTCTAACTTTTTCTTTGAACAATGTATTGTTTGGTAGATCTTTTGATTTAAAAAGTCACCAACTTGGTAAAAATTTAAATTTTCTTAATAAATTCATCTGTTTTTAATTTAAAATTAAAATATTTTTTTAAATTAAATTCCACAGAATGATTCAAAGTTAAACTGTTTCATTAAACGTTTATGTTTGTATTTTTGGCTTGACCATTTAACTTTTTTGTTGAAAATGCATCTTCTTGTGCTGAAAATTATATTATTTCGATACAAAATTTAACTATTTGATTTAAAAATAACCTTTTTGTTGAAAATTCTTACTTTTGGGTAGAAAATTCACTCTATTGAAGAGAATTCGCCCTGTTGACTGCAAAATTTAAAAACATCGTCATTTTTATTAAATTCTACTGTTTTTTATTTGAAATGAATATATTTTAGTTAAAATATCAACTTATATATTTTTTGTTAAAAATTTACCTTTTTGGTTAAAAATAACTTCTTACGATTTAAAATTAAAAACTTTTTCGAATTGAAATAAATATTATAAAATAAATAAATATTATGAAATAAATATTCATACACTATTAAAGTTTCGGTTGAAAGTTAATCTTTCTGATTGAATATTCAAATGCTTGGGTATAAGTTAAAGATATTTTTTAAGAATTCATTTTCTTGTTGAAAATTTTCTTTTCGGATAAGAAACTCGCCCTTTTGGATTAAAAATTTAACAGCCTTTTACGAAATTTTCCTTTCTAACTTAAGAATTCAATTATTGATTCGAAAATACAATTTTTTTTGGTTTTTCATGTTTTTTTATCCAAAATGCATCTTTTTGAATAAAAAATTACTTCTTTTGGCTTAAGAAGTCATGCTTTTTGATAAAAAATTAATTCGCACTTATTAAAAATTTGATGATTTGGTTAAAAATTAATTTTATTTATAGTTTGTAACTATCATTAGCAAAATAATTTGTTAATTCATCAAAAACACTTGTATTTCGTTATTTAAGCATCCTTGTTATTTTGATTAAAACTTTGAGAAGAACTTCTCAACAAGATTTTAGTGCACAATCTTAGAAAATTTTCTCTGAAATAAGACTTAAATGCTGACAGAAGCAGTCGTCTTGCCAAAGTCGATACGAAAACTGCAATGAGTTTCTTATGCTCCATTTCTAAACATTTTACCACTCAGCCAGCATCTAGGTTGCGAAGTTTAAAAGAAATTCTTTGAAAATACTATCTTATTTAATATTTACGTCAAAAAGTTTTGGGTCAGACATGTGTCTAATTATTCCCTGGTATGTATAAGTTTCAAGACCGTCAAATCAGACTTCGTTCAGAAACTAATTTGCCGTTAGAAAAATTTAGAGGCTAACAAAACGATCACATATTATAAAATAAACACTAAAAATAATTTATGTGGTTACTTTTTTACAGTTTAAATTTTATTTTAAAAATTCCTTGACTTTTCCCTAACTCTTCCCTGATGAAATTTTCATTTTTCCTACCCAATTATTGAATCTTTCGTAAATGGAGAAACAATTTCAGATTAAAATTTTGTAATATTAAATTGAATATATTTATCTAAAAAAAATACTTTCCTATCATAAAAAATAAATTTTCAACCTCAAAGGATCAATTTTTTACCGAAATAGTTTAATTCTTGAAGACAAAAAATTTTAACCAAATAATTAAATTTTTAACAAAAGAGTGAAATTTATAATCAAGTCCCTAAAGTTTCAACCTACAAAGATGAATTTTTTAACAAATAGATGAATTTCTGACCATAAAAGATGAGTACATAATACTTCAATTTTTAACAAAATTATTAACTATTCGACAAAACAGTTGGGTTTTGAGCGAAAGACTTGGATATCAATAATAAAAAGATGATTTTTCAATTCAGTACTCAACTTTTTTAAAAAAAAGATTGAACGCCGACCAAAAACATTTGCAACCAAAAAAGCTGAATTTCCAAAAGTTTAATATAATGGCTAATAGGGACCATTCACAAAATAGGTGATAATTGAGGGATCGGATCGTATAAGGGCGTATAGAATTTTCTCGTGCGAAGTCATAGTCCCCTGGAGGCTTCAAAACAAATATTGGACTAAAATTTTTTGAAGGATATATCTGGACGTGAAATTTTATTGTGCATCTTTTTTCCTCTAGACAAAAAGTTGTAATTTTTTTATTTTTCGAAATAAATCCAAAAAACTGACTTTTTTGAAAAACTTGATTTTAATCTGTTTTTCACTATAACTCGTGCTCAGTGCTTCAGTATTTGAAATTTTTTAAAGAAAATTTAAAAAAATGTGCTTCACGATGTCCTTCGATTGTCAATATAATAGAAATTTAAAACCGTTGTTTTCAAAAATTATTATTAATTTTTTTCTTATGCTCGACGCTAATCGAACACTTGTAACTTCCAGCGATTCGTTTAGCGAGGGAATTTTGAGCAGGCAAATACTTCTCGCGAAAAAAATTCTAAAAAGAGTATAATGCAGTTTTTTGGAAAGTTTCAGATCAAAATATTTTATTCTTTAGGAGTAGTTATGATTTTAGTGAACGTCAGCGCTGGAGTTTTCGAGCTTATTATGCACTCCGCTGTCCCATATTCTCTAGCTAGAGAGCTTTTGCTTATAATATGATATTGTGAAATTTTTTAGTAAATGACAGTTAAAAAAAAATAAGTTAACAAAATATTCATTCACCTAATTTTTACACCGACATTCGGCTTAACTCGTATCGAGCAATATATCCAAAGACGACTCGATTCTTTCTTGTGATAAAGAATGAACTGTATACTTTATTTTAAAATACATCGAAAATTTAATAAAATGGAGTAATATTCAGTACACTTAATTTGTTGTATTTTTATTCAATAATTTTATCAAATTTATAAGCCAAACATTGGCGAGACACTTCGTGCCGTGCAGCTGTACGCCACGGAGCTTTTGATACGCACGAAAACTTCAGCGCTGACCTTCACTAAAATCATAACTACTCCTAAACTATTACATATTATGATCAGAAACTTTTTAAAAAACTTCATTATACTTTTCTCCGAATTTTCGTCGCGAGAAGTATTTGTCTACTCAAAATTCCCTCGCTAAATGAAACGCTGGAAGTTACAAGTGTTCGATTCGCGCCGAGCATCAGAAAAAAATTACTAATTTTTTTAAACAACGATTTCAAAATCCTATTATATTGTCAATCGAAGGACACCTTAAAGCACATTCTCTGAAATTTTCATTAAAAAATTTCAAAAACTGAAACACTGAGCACGTTTTTAAGTGAAAAACGGATTAAAATCAATTTTTTCAAAAAAGTCAGTTTTTTGGATTTATTTCAAAAACTAAAAAAGTTACAACGTTTTGTCTAGAGGAAAAAAGATGCACAATAAAATTTCACGACCAGATATGTTCTTCAAAAATTTTTAATGCAAAATTTGTTTTAAAGCCTCCAGGGGACTATGATTTCGCACGAGAAAATTCTATACGCCCTTATACGATCCGGCCC
>JAAAKG020132603.1:0-14450 GCA_010014905.2 Druon quercuslanigerum
TATATATGTTACATATAATTGACAAGACAATGATATTCTTTATTTGTTTTATAAATTCTTCTGAACAAAAAAATCTAAAATGCTAACTAAAACATAGGATTATTTATATTCAAAACTATTGTTTGGATTTTCAGTTATTAATTCAATTATAAGTAAAATCAGACATTATTATTATGCGCTAAAATTAGCAGTAGATTTTATTTGACGAAACATTCTGTACAAGTTCATGTAGCTTGTGTTCGTAGATTTATTGTCAGGGGATTATCGCAGACGATCAATATTGCAATCTTCTTGAAATGCATGAGCAATATATATTAAAATCTGTGTTTAAAAATTTACTCTTAGGTAGCTAGTCACGTAAATTTTGAAAAATGTACATAAGAGAATTGCAAGTTATTATGATAAGTTATAAAAAAAAGTTGCAAAATTTGGTCAACTCTTTTGACTACTAAATTATCCATTACAACCACGTTCACAAATATTAGTGGAGTTAGCAACTGCATGTAGCAATTTTAATAAATTTTAAAATCATAACATTCTCGATGTTTCTCTGTGTCATCAAAAATTATAAAAATAAAAAATAAACATTCCGTTCAGAGAAATATTGCGAAGAGGAATATGGCCTTGCAATGTTTTAGGCTATCTATGTCTTTGGTAAATTAATTGACAGAGCAACGTCAGGTATCAGTATACCTCTAAATAGAAGTTAAGTAGATTTATATTTTTTAACATGCTAAAAAATTCTCAGTCCAAAAATAGGATAACCTTTCCTAACTCTAGCAAGACTATCTCTTACAATGCGACATGACGTAAAATTCAGAAAAAGAGGAGTTTATTTACCTCTTACATTCGGTATTCATAATATGTGTTTAATTATCGATAAAGCGTCTTCCGAGGCTGTGTTAAATATTGCGATTACATTTTTTTAAATTATTTTTCTAGTGAAGATGTAAAATATGAGGACAACCGAATGTCGAAATAATATATTGCTAAAATGTCATATGATCAAAAATGGGTCAAACGTCTCATTAAGGATATTGAAAGAGACATAAAAGTTTCTCAAACGGTGCTGAACTTCAGTCAAGATGCAGAAATCCAGTCTACATTATTCTGCAACACCCAGTTCTCAAATTAACACTCAAGGCTTATCGTATCAAAGTTCTGGAAGCACCTTGTTCATAGCGATACCATTCCTAAAGAAAAGCTTACAACAAGTAGAAACCACTAACACAGCAGACTTCTTGAATTAGGTATTAGCATCCAAACTTCGACCATAATCTTTGGTGATCGCTTTACGGTCCTTGAGATTGTAGAAAAACCAGCTGAAATCAGTTTTTTTGGGATCGGGTATCAAGTCATCACAGTGGTGTATAATTTCAATATGGTCAATGGAATCTATACAAAACAAGTCTACATGAAGGAAATCAAACTATTTCCAAATAAAATACTGGATTTAAATCAATTCCAAATAAACGTAACAAACTTTCATTTTCCACCAAACAGTTACGTAAGGCGCAACTTGACAGGATATCCCGTCGAAATTTCTGGACCTGATGAACTGATTGCCAAAACCCTTTCGAAAGAAATGAACTTTATATTTTTAGAAGTTCCTTCTCAAGAAGAAAGGTTTGGTACCTTGCATTGTAATGGTGAAAACAAGCGAACTGGTTTTTCATATATACTTGGAAACAATACAATTCGATTTATTACTAACTTGCCAACAACGGATCCTCACTGCGAGAGGCAAGCTGTAAGCAGTAAAAGTACTGGATTGTTAAAAAAAAACGTCTTGATACCAATTCAAACTACTTCGACTTATATTATATCCTTGACGACAAAATGGATTTACGTCGTTTTAAAATTTTTCATCATCTGGATTGTTATTATCTTACTAAATTTTAACAAAGATGTGGAGCCCTGGTTTGAGATATTAAGAGAGCTTTTAGGATTGTTTTAAAGAATGAAGACTGCAAGACTATGCTGGTGCAGGGCAAGAATATTGCTTGAGTTTAAAGAGAATCAATGTCACTGATTGCAATCAAAAAATACATATATGTAAACAATAATACTACGATGAAAATCGTAAAGGAATGTTTATATTATAAACTTAAGACTATATCTTTTGAACCGAAGTCACCGTATGTCCTACAAGTCCAATCAAAGGGAAACATAAAAAGAGCTTAAATCAGTCAACATTATTGCGCCGCTGATTTTCTTTATCTCTTTCGGATGTAGCATTTCGATTTTGGTCTTTATTTGTGAATTGCTCTTAAAGTACATTGATAATCGTATTCAAGGATTTTTTCTCGTCTTTTCACAAGGAAGTCTGTTTTAAAGTGTTTTATTCTTAAAAGATCCAAGGATCTCCAGTATGAATTTGAATTAGTAAAAAAATATTCAAATAAACAATATGTGCTGGTAAATAATTAATTTAGAAATTATTTGGCATTATTGGAATTAGTAGTTTTTATTTTTTGAGATTTAAAGCCAATTTCACACTCAATCATCTTTTACTGGAAAATTTGACACAACTGCTAACACAACAGACTTCTGGAATCAGATATTAACATACAAAATTCGACAAAAGCATGAAAATTTCGATAAAAATGTTTGAACGTCATTTTACTAAGAGAACACTGTTCATGGATTTAGTAATTGTAATTTTCCTAGAACGGTTTCTTATATAACTAAAGCAGTTCAATTTGATCTTTGCACAAGTACAAATAACTAGACTTTCAATTGTAGCACGATTTTGGATCTGACCTTGGCTTGGATTGAAATGCAATGAAACTTAAAAATCAGGCCCACGTCGTAATGGTGCGCAACGTGATGCAGTTACAGCTAGGCCGTTGAAGTACTTTGCTTTATCGCGATGCTACTGTTTTATAATGAACGATTTACCACGCCACATCTACCGCAACTGCTACCATACAGCCTCCGCTTCAGCATAATTCTAGGAACGTCTGAATCGAAATTGCTACAATTGAAAATCTAGTGTACTTTAAATTTACACAATTTTCTTGTTATAAAATTGATATCATTTACTTCCTAAGCATATGTCTTGGTCATTTTTTAAATCTTTAATTTTGACATTCTTGATCCTCTAATTTCTTTATTAATAATTTCTGAACTTCTGAACACAAATTGGAAATTATTAATATTTTAGTTAAATTATAAATTACTACAAATTAAAGTTTCTAGTCTCTGAATTAAAAATGCTTTCATTTTCAGTATTTTAACACTTATTAATGATTCTAAAATTCAGTAAATTTAATTTCAATGTCTAAAATTGTTCATCGATTTTCTTTCTTTTCTGATAATGCCATAGTATTTGAGGTACTGAATAAGGTGGTCTGCTAATTTTCAAAAATGTCAAGGATTATGGCAGATGTTTTTAAATCAAAATTTAAACATATTTTAACAATGTTTATCTATACTCTTATCAGTCGCACGTACAAAATACCACTGGACGAATGTACGCAGAAACTATTGTAATAAAGAAAAATTTATCAAAGTAGCCATTTTTATATTTTCTATTAAATGAATCATTTTTAATTGTTATTTTTCCGCGTTTAAAACACCGCGAAATCAAAAACTAAATAATTTAAAATCAATTTTGAAGTTTGAACAAAAATGCTTTCTTGAGAAATAATAAGACTTAGATATTTTAGTTAAGAAAATTGTTGTCACAATTCTTTATATTAAAACACGTTACCTTCATTGATATTAATAACGATAGCGGTCATTTTGTAACTCATAGGGTTAATTTCTAATTTTGAAATAATATATTAGTTTATAACAAGTGTACATTTTTTATATAGCTGGTACTGCGTTGCATTTAATTTTCATAAATATCCGTCCTGATTCGGTGTATTTTAGAATAAATAGGATAATTTTCCACAAAAAGGCTCGCAAGCTTGAACGCACACAGGGTGCACATCTTTGGGATCGGACGCTTCGCGCTCAATAATGTATTTACCTTACTGCTTACTCTGTCTTTGCACTTAATCGACATTTGTGCACAGGCTTTTTTAAATTAAGGGTCAAATCATTGTCAACTTTATTTTGGTCCTTGGGCTTTAACTGAAACATTTTTATAACGTATCTTGTGTTTCGCAGTCGATTTTGACCAAAATGCGAACTTTTCTACATTATGCAACCTATAATATCACATGTATCTTACATATACTGATTTGCCTTGGTCTGGGATTGCTTATTCAGATATTGCAAAGTTAAGAACAATTTTGTTTCTGATTACTTACATTTTTTTCTTATTTTCCAATACATTTTATTCTGAGCTACTCTGAAAATGGATTCTATCACAATTTATAATATTCATTCGTATCAAAATATACGTATGCTCATTGTCTTGTTTTTATTTTTTAAAAAAAGTGCAAATTATGAACAAAAAACAATATCTGTTTTGGTTGAACAACTTTTGTCTCTTCATTTTTTTCGGCTCTTGCAATCTGATTTTTTAAGCTTAAAAGCAAATCTACTCGACCTATCTAAAAATGGATAATATCAAATTTGTAGATATGAAAATACAGAAATTGTGTACCTAAAGAAGGCTTAAAATATGTTATAAATCACTTTCTGATAGGACACGCAGTTTTTGTTTCATTGGTAAAAAACAAAAATTAAAAATCAAAAATTAAATTTTTAAACCAACGACACAAGGTAAGAAAAAACAAGAATAGACCAAAGTTGCTCATTCAAAAAAGAGCTACAAATTGGTTATTAATAATTTATTAGTAAGATGCGTAGTTTTTGTTTGATTCGTAAAAAATATACTTAAAATTAAAATAATTAGATTTTTTTAAACTGCATAATTTAATAACAAAATAATATACAATTCTTGTGTAAACTCTTGTTTCAAGAATGTATTGAAAATTACAGAATTAACATTCTGAAACGACAATGCAAGTTATAATAATATTTTATTTAAAATTTTTTTTTGCAAAATCATATCCACAAATTTTCTTGGGACCACTTTATGCTAGGATGCGTATTTTTAGTTGAAATTGTAAAAAATAACCAATACATATTATGAATTATAATAACATAAGTTTATTGAAATGATGCATTTTTCAGGGTAGCTAAGAATAGTACTTAATACAAAATAATAAACAAATATTAACGTCAGCGCTAAGAATTAAATGTGTGCATTACTTTGCAATATCATAATAAGCATTAAAATACTAAAGTACATAAATAAATATAATACACACTTGATCTGATAGTGTTACAAACATAATCTGAAAAAGTTTAAATTTCGGACAAAGCAAAGCACAAGGTACGTCATGATAATGTGTTCTTTAAAGCCGACGGAGCTTTAACAAAAGAGAATTCAAAATCACGAAATTATAGTGGTGTTTTAGTCGTTTCTTTGACCTTCAATTTCAAAAGACCTGTGCATAAATATGGTGAAAATAAAATAAACAAAAATCATTTCTGATCGAGAAGATACCATTTTTCTCTAATTTTAGTCGATACTGACTCTGATTATAAAAACCATTAAAAAGTAGTGATTGTCTTCACAAATTTTGTACGCGGATGTTCTTCAGGATAGGGATTCGTGGAGATGTCTTCGCTCTATTCGCAAGGAGATGAAAGCGGGTACTTATCAACTGAGATTACTTTCCGGGAGTTGAGGGCTAAGGTATAAGGTCGCTCCGCTCAGATTGCTTGGAACTAAGAATATTACGAGTGAAATATTAACATTAGCGCGTTTCTACGGGGAACTTTTATATTTCTTCCCGCCCAAGACACTACCTACCTTTTCCCTCTACACATCGTTCCTGAATAATTTTAAAACACTCCACTTTACTAGTGCTCTGTAAATATTTTACTTTAAAATTTTCTTAAAAATTATTTTACTGGTGGCCTAAAATATCTTTTAATTAGTTTAAATGATCTTTTAATAAAGATGTGAATAATTAAAGTTATTTTCAAGAAGCTATTTTATTAGAATAATACCAATAAATTCAATTATATTTAATGCCGTTGCCAGTTTTTTACCAAAAGTCTTATCTACTTAATATTGAAAATGATTAGAATGTATGATGATTCTCGAAAAGGGGTTTGAGCAATTTTTGAACTGTTCCCCGATACCAGAAGGTAAAAACCAATTTATACTAATATCTTTGTAAATTCAACTCATAATATTTTCATTTAGAAAGTATTAATTTTCATTTCATAATTTCCTTTTTTGTACAATTTTATAATTGATCCCAAAGAATTTAATAAATTATCCATTGAACATTATTATTTGCCACCTAAGCTTGTGTTCTTCTAAACTTTGAATGATAAAACAAACCAGTTATGGAAATTAAAAACAAAAACATCTCCGCGAATAAACTTTGCGTTGCAAGCGAAACGTATCTGCTGTAATAACATAAAGATTATTATTCCTAACCAGCAATTATACGTTTACTATAACCCGCTCGAAACATTACATTGCCATTTAGTAATGTAAAAATATAGAACCAGATTACTGTAATCTAAATTTTTTAATGTGGAGTTTAGATACTTACAAAAAAGTAACTTTTAAAGACTTGGTCTTATTTTTCATGCAATTTATCGTAGATTTATGTGGAATTCAGTTCTGAATGCAACTGTGGAGTATTCCAATTCAAATTAATTATACTTGAAATAGTTTAATTTCATACATTAATTAGTTTGAAATTAGTAATACTAAATAGTATTATGTTGGTGAAATCGAAAATATAACTATTTCACTACCCAAGTCAACAACAAAACATAAAAAAATAGTAATTTTAGGTGTTTTATTTCTTTAAACTCTTTTTTATTATTTGAATCCTTTGTAATCGTTTTAATTCCTCCTAAGGGTTTGGCCTGCATTTAAACTACTTTAAATCCTTTTGACTGTTAAACAGTCCTTCGAATTACCTCAATACAAAAACTTTAGTAGAGGCGAAGAAATTCAGGGATTTTAAATAATTTAAAAAATTTCAGAAATTGACATAAGTAGATTAAATTCAGGAGATTTTAAACAATTCAGTATATCCTTAAATATCCTGAAATATTCTACATTCAAGGAATTCAGGAATTCCATGAAATGCTAAGAATTCTGGGAATGCATAGAATTTTAGGAATATCATGGATTCGGGAGATTTATATAGTTCAATGAATTTGAGGAATTGAGAATATTCTAGAAATTCAGGGAATTTATATCATTTTGAGAATTTCTTATCATTAAGAAATATTTAAGGAATTGAAGGAATTCAGAATAATGAAGATGTGTAGAAATAGAAACTATTCAAGCGTTTTCAAGGCATCTCACATTTGCAAGGAATTCGGAGAATCTAGAATATTCAGGAAATTCAGGAAATTTAGAGAATTCCAGAAATCTCAGAGAAGTTGAGGCATTCAGAGATTTTTCAAAATTCAAAGAATTCTGAATATGCAAGGAGTGTAAGGATTTTAGAAATTTCAGAAAAATTCAGGGATTTCAGTGCATTAAGGGATCTTCAGGATTTTGGAGAATACAAGGCATTTAGAGAATTTAAGAAATTGATGGAATTTTGTAATATTGAGGGATTTTATAGAATTGAGGAAATTCAAGGAACTTAGATAATTTCAGAAATTTCGAAACATAAAAAGAATTCGTCAAATTGAAAAAATTCAAGGTTTTTAAAGAATAAAATAAATTCAAGGAATTTAATGAATTGAGAAATTCCTGGATTTTAAATAATTCAAGGAATTTAAGGAATTTGGAATATTCAAGGATTTTAAGAAACTTATAGAAATCAACGATTTCAGAAAATTCAAGGAATTCATAGATTTTCAGGAGATTCAGCGTATTTATAATATTCGAGTAATTTAAAGAATTTTGGATATTTTAGACGTGCATGAATCAAAAATATTCTAACATTTTAGGGAATCTCACATATGCAAGGAATTCAGGGAATCCAGAATGTTCAACAGATTTAGGAAATTAAAAGATTTACAGCAATATTAGAAAAGTTGAGAAATTCAGAGATTTTTTAAAATTCCGAGCATTCTGAATATGCAAGGAGTTCAAGAATTTTACAGAAAGCAGATAAATTCCGGGATTACAGTGAATTGAGAAATTACAGGAATTAAGATAATTCAAATAATGCAAGGAATTCAGAATATTAAAAAATTTCAAAATGTCAAGGACCTCAGAGGATTTCGTATATTAGAATATTTAAGGATTTTAGGGATGTCAGAGAATTAAAAAAAACTGAGCGAATTAAATTATTCTTTACTGATACTAATAAAATATGTCAAAAAGTATGAAAGCTTTTTCTTCATTCCAAATATTTTAGGACATAAAAAATAAAAAATTATGAACTGAAAGTAAATTGAAGAAATAATACTAAAGCTTCAAATATATTTCTTTTAAAAATTTTAATTTTTAATTGTTTATTTAATTTTGTTCTAAAAGTTCAAGGATTTAAAATTGATTTCGAAGAATTTCATACGATATCATTCAAAGAAACAAACTTAATATTGTGACCAAAGTGTATTTGCTGCAAAGACTTATAGGTTATTAATAATTAATAAAAGCTTTATCTCTTTAGATTAAAGTAGGTATAGTTCAATTATAGGTATAAGACGCAAAAGTACGAGATAAGATGTTTTACGCAATTTCAGATGGCGCGCTTTATTGCGCACCATTCAGTCGATCAAGGGCGCTTTGAGGCCTGTAAATCCGAGCTCGGCAGGGCTTTTATTTTATCGAAGGCTGTAAAAGCCTTGGCGATGTTAAAGAGGAGCAGGACGATAGAGAAAGCCCGGATGGCTGTGAATTACTTAAACTGAGGATGGTAAAATTTCACTCTACCAATTCGATCGGAGGGTCATTTACTCTAGAAAGTGGAATATAACATGGTAATTGAGAAATTTATGCTTCCTGCCGATATCGTATTCCATTAAATTTTATATGAACGCAGAGATGAAACAACGTTTACAAAATTATGGAGCATTTTAAAGGTTTGTAAATGAATAATTTTTGAACAATTTTAAATCCGAATCATGGAACATCGACACTTTTAAATCCATAATCTTCAGATTCGACCATCGTAAGGATGTATTACGGTAACTCTTATTAATTTATTAATGATTCCTCCCATATTGGACACATTTTGCAAGCACGTACAATTTAAATGAGTTTTTTAGTTTTTATTTGAAACAATTTTCCATCTACAAGAGACACTGGTACTTAAATCTTGAAATATGTGAATTAAAAAAAATAAATGAGAAGAATCCAGAAATGGCAGAATACAGATTTTTTTAACTACAACAATTTTCAACCTGAAAGATTTGCACTCGCCTATTGTTCATAGAATACTTTTTTTCGTGCATCTTCTATATTGTTCAAAAGGCGTTATTCTGCATTAAAATCGAGTAAAAAAGTATTATAAAACAATTTGAATAATTAAAAACTGTTCGATTTATGGTTCATTTTGTATAGCAATGAGTCGTTTTTTTCACTCGTTTTTTATTTGTTCGTTCTTACTTTTTGGACAGTTTGTAAACTTTTTTAATATTTAAATAAATTAAGGAATTAAGGCCTTCTTTGAAGTGACATTTAATTCTTTCTTTAAGGTTATTAATGCGTTCTTGCACTCATCTTTTATAGATTAATTATTACTTTAGTATAGTTTTTTAATATTTAAAATATATTTAAAAAAATAAAGAGCCTAGTGCACCTGAAATTCGGGATGACTAGTCCAATATTTTTTATAAGCTTAGTTAGTCGTCTTGAATTTTCTGGACGAATAGTTGATCCTCTTTCCAAACTCCCCCAGGTTTTCGGCACGACTAGACACAACCTTAACAAATGTTGAACATCGAAAAAGTCCTTTAGTCCTAGTTCTAAGAGGGATAACGTATTTTTTTGCGCGTTAGAAATAATCCCCTAAAGTTACAATAAATATAAATGACAATAATGCCACTAAAACATTTTTTACCCCGACTAAACGAATTTTTTTAAATTCTTTGAAAATCGCCTTTTTCGTTAATTTATTAGAGTTATATCAATTTTTTCGAGAATTTAATTACGAAATATGTTATATGTGATATCAGCAATGTATTTTTAATATATTTTATCAGTGATATATGAGGAATGTTTATATTACAAATAGGGTTAGAAATAGGTGTTCATATTTATTTATCAGGCCATAACATTCAGGAAATGCCATTAATTTGCGACATTACAAGAGAATAATTTTAAAAAATCTGATTATTGTAATAATTAGCAGCTGGTTACAAAACATATGAAACAGTAGATGGCGATACATTTTTTTTAAATAGCACCAAAAATACATTTTTCTAGCTGTTGCCTGTCAAGAGTTGCATTAAAGGAGTTGACATTACTTAAACAATAAAAAGAATTTACTCTTTCAATGTAGAAATTAGGCCAAAAAATTAATAAATTGCCATTGTTTTGCGGGAGTATAAGATAATGCATTTTTTAAACAAATGAAAATTATTTAAATAATAGGAATTAATTTGAAAAAATAAGGTTCAGGCTAAACTTTTGAAACTTGCTTAAAAAACTAGAAAAAAGTACGATTTTTTTATATTTTTATTTTAAAATGATATTTAAACAAAAATAAGTTGCTTAGGCAATACAAAGAAATATATATATACCCCTTATAATTTTGTTTAAAAGCGCATAACATTCATAGAATGCCCTTAATTCATGATATTCGATGAAAATAAAATTGTTCAAATAAACGAAAATTACTCAAACAATTAAAAATAAATTAAAATTTTAATTTCAATTAATTAATAAAATAAAATTAAAAAAATTTTAAATTTGCCTCAGAAATAATCATACATCATCAGAAAAAAGGTTTTAGTCAAGAACCAATGAGTTCACAAATTTTTAGGCTGAAGATGGTTCAGGCTCACTACTCCATAATCTATGAATTAACCATATTTGTGTACGTTCACGTGGAAAGGGTCCAGATTTTCGGTATAGAGTTACGTGTAGGGTCATGTGGTTAGGGTGACATATTTTTTAGTGCCAATCTTTTAAAGTTATATTGTAGAATAGAACATTTCACTTGTGATATTAGTTGCTTGAGATGATATGATACGGTGAGAGGAGTTATTGAGGTGTAAACTTTTGCGAGTAGTTGGAAAAACGAGAAGCAAGCAATTGGTAAGTGCGAAACGTGCAACTTGTATCGCCCTCCATTTCCCTCGAGCACAGTAAACTTTCGGTCCATCCTCCATGTCGCCCCTTGCTACTGCATGTCTTCCTTATATTCTTTCTTTTTATTTTACATTTCTTTTTTTTCCCACACTACCTTAGTTTCCTCGAAGTGCCGAATCGCTAGAGAGCATAGTCGATTTATTGTAATTTCGAACGACACAAGCTTGTATTTTTCGAAAATTGCCATTTTTCTGTACCCATTTTCCGCCTTCAAGCTTAATTAAAAATTAAAATGTTCATTTCGTTGGTAAAAATTATTATTTTCTACAGCAGATTTTCACTAAGTATAAAAAAGCTATCAAGAATCCTAAACCAGAAAAATTCTTTATTTTTGACATTTTTTGTATGGTCGGTGCGGTTCTTAACCAATTTCAATACAACTTGTCTCCTTGAAACCATAACAAAATGAGTTTAAAAGTGATTTTAAGGTAATTCTTTAGAAAATACATCCTACATCCTAACAGATCAAACTGAGTGAAATCAAATTTTAAGGAAAAGTCAGTAACGACATATTCTCAATGAATACAGTTTGCAAAAATATTGTATATATTCAATAGGTTAAACAATTTTGCCTTTGATGTCATCTCTAAATTCTAATTTTTACACTGAATACGTAAAATTGAAAAAAACGAAAATATTTTACTATAGGCTTTTCATTAAAATTTGTTGTAAATCAGTTTAAGGAATTAAGCTGCTGAGGTAAGCGCAGTTAGCAAATTTAATTTTCTGACAATCCTTCAACAATAGTGCATATTTGATTAAAACTTTTTCCTTTAATCGATATGAATTTCTTAAAATCACAATATCTTTATTAATTTCAATTAGTTAATCTTATTTCATGTTTAAAAGGTTTTTTGTACATGTATTCATATCTAAATCCTAATATGTCTGACCGATTTATAACAATTTATGAGCATCGACAGATTCACGATAACCATTTATGGAATTTTCGAAACCTTAAATATTGAAAAAAAAATAATTTATCCTTAACTAATTGCTTTGTTGTAAAACAATTTCCATGTTGAATTGCAATTGAAAAATCCGATCCAATTAAAATGAATTATATGATAAATCAATTTAATTCATTTATATAATTTTTCAAAAAAGCTATCGAAAAATCATTTTATTTTCAAAATTTAGTAAATTCGTAATTTAATTAAAATTACATTAATTAAGGGCAACTATCTACTCCGAAAAAAATCTGCAAGATACAATCGCAATGGTTTTTTAAATCAAGGCTGGTTAAGAAATTTAAGAAAAAAATATTTATAATAAAATAAATTAATAAAATTTGTTTATAAATTACCGTATAAAAGTTTTAAAAATGGTTTTTGAAAAGCCATATTAGATATTACAGAAATTCGCGGTATCACATGTTATAAGTACAATGACTTTATTTTTAAAATGCTGGTCATGGAAGATTAATGGTATAACATCATTTCCCCAAGTTATAATAGGTTTAAAATGGCTTTTCGAAATTTATTTTAAAAAGATCTATAGGGTGCTTTCTAAACAAAACTTTCTTAATGTATTTTATTTTGTACATTTTTTCCTCAATTACTTTGCTAACTTCGATTTCACAAATCCTTTTTGTTTTGCTTGCTAGATTTTTAGCATTGCACATGTTTATTTTTTATTTTTCTATATAACATGATGACAGTAAAGCTAGGCTAAAGTAATTATTTTCAAGCCTGGGGCCGACAACGGGTGAAGAATTGTCACATCAGAGGTGAATAATAAAAATAATATATTTATGAGGTGAAATTTCGGGCTCATGAAAAGATATTGTCAACGAGATTAAGAGACTAACTCAAATCGATAATTTACCATAAATTACCTCAAATTTCCGGAAATTTTGGAACTTTTTGGATAATTTAAGTTTAGGTTTAGGTTTAGGTCTGAAAATATTCATCTGTTATACAAAATATATCGCATGTACCAAGAGGGAAGGTGGGTGGTTCATAATATATTATTATTTTATAGCGATGAATTTGGGTGATTTAATAAGAATACAATTTAATATCGGGATTTAACCGGACACATTTGCAACTGTCTAGTTTTAGAGAGAAACATTTGGTTTAATTTTGGATGTTGGTTGTAGCATGTTGACTCACTGCTGCAAGGTGGAGTTGATTACCGTTAAGCGATAATTATAATTTCCGAAATCGATATTACCTGTAGATTGATTTCATCTATCAATCGTGCACGGCTCGTTTATTCACCTGGTACATTTGCACGGCAATTCAAACAGGGTCTTTCTGCTTCTCCCGGGTAGGCAAGCGCATCTATGTTTGATGAGTAGCTTGCTGCGATATGACAAACTGCATAATTCATTGCCGTATGCTATTTACGCGATTGGTCCCAACTTGGAATGCATGAATGTTGATTCCTGTTTCAAAGAGCCTTTGTCCTTCTGTGCTTTGAAATATTATCATAACGAGCTTGTATCTAGACCTCAATCTTCATAAAAAATAATACTGAGATTTTGCGACTAAAAGTGGAAATTATTGCATTATTTTGAAGCCTTTAGAAATAAAAATTGAATAACTTTTAATTGAAAGTTTTAAAATTCATTATTAATATTGAAGAATTACAAACTAGATCTGTATAAATAGGAAGCTATTAAATTCAATATTTCTGAATATCAAGGTGCATTGTGGTACCAAATGCCAATTTAGAAAAAGGCAAATATTGAAAAATTTAAACATTTAATTATCTATATGGTGTTACTCTACAGGCACCAGAGAAGGTTTTAAGCCATTTTTATATTTTTTTAATTTTCCGCGGAATACCTTCAGGTTGAAGTTTCTTCTTCCTAGAACAATTTTTTATGGTATTCATGCTTACTAAAACGTATAAGCTATCTTAAAAGATTCATATTAAAATATGTTTTAATAATTTATGAAAACATATACATACAACGATATTTGTATGTTATTATTAAAGATTCGAACTTCCTCAAAATATAATAATTCCAAGTTTGATACAAAAGAACCATTTCGTGTGCCACGGCAACTACGTAGAGAAAATTCCTACCTCGTGCAATATTGCGTGAAATTTCCCGAAATGTCAAATAGCGCGCAACTTTTCATTCAGAAATTTACCTTTCATTCTAACAGTCTGAAGTTTAATGTCTTTGATTAAATAGCATGTATTCGCTTTGCCAGGTTATAATTATATTTATATTTATATTTATATTTATATTTATATTTATATTTATATTTATATTTATATT
>JAAAKG020132604.1:0-14450 GCA_010014905.2 Druon quercuslanigerum
TTGCTTTAAATTGTTTTGGATTAATTCAAATTAGTCCGAACAGCAAAAAAAATCAGTAATACATACAAAGTATCTCGCATGACGAAAACACGCGCGCTCGAGCGCGTGATCGGTCTCGTGATTCAAAAAAGTAAGTTTTAGTGCCTTATATATATTGCCATTTTTGTGCGCCCTGTTCCAGCAGCCTTAAGTTGTAATTGTATCAGCTGCCTGCTCCAAAAGAATATTTATCATGACATAACCTCTAATGACATGACTTTTAAATTTAATAGTTTCATAAGTAAATTTTAATTACGTTATTATTCTAAGACAGTCAACATTTCGATTAACTTTTTTATGTTCGACAGAATTTACCACTAGCGGCGCTGACATCTATTCCGCAGGAGGCCAATTTATGCTTTAAGATTTCAAATATTTAGTATTTTAAGTTTTGACGTCAGCGGGAAAGATGTCTGTACAATTAGGGCCAAGCAATAATGCATTTTGTGGTTGTGGAAGTCTCAAAGATAAAGGTTTCATATATGCTTGTAGGTTTTTTTTTTTGCTGCATTTTGGGTGTGTAGTTTATTTGGATTCGAGATTGAACAATAAAGGTACAGGGTCATATGGCTTAAGGATTAATATTGTTGGGTTTTTATAGTTTCAAGATGTGTTTTGAGGTTAAAAAAACACTGACGAGATTTGGCAAAACTGGTTTCAGAAGCGGTTTCAGGAAAACAAGAAGACGCCTTCTGAGAACCTTTAAATGACACCATATAATGGACATTAATATGGCTATTAAGAGACATATGAATGGATATGTCAGTGCTGTACGTCAGTGTATGGAAAAGGTGATGGGTAATTTTGGTGGTCAGAAACCAAAAAATAACGGAGACATATGGGTTATCTAATGCTTAGAAAAGGGCTTATTCATTAAAATATTTAAATTAGGCATAAAATGATCTACATGTAAACCTGGTGCAGAAGAGTTAGCCTCGGTATCATTTACTTTGTTGTTGCGGATAAAGATCTAAGATAGCTAGTAAAAGAAACAAGGATTATAAGAAGTTCTGAATGCAATTGTATTCTCAAAAATAATGGCCTCTCATTGTATGAAAGCTTTTTTCAGGAAGAAAAGATTCTCTTCTTCTTAGGTATTCTAAAAATAATTTTCAAAATAATTATCACTTCAGCTATAAGTATAAAAAATATAAGCGATAAGAATCAAAAATTCGGTAACAGATTTTTTCATGATATATAACCTTTTGGTTTTTAAAAAATACTACCAATAAAAAGAACTGCCTCAAAATTGAAAATTTGTGGAAAGATCTAAGTTACTTAGTCCAAAGTATCAAGGTTCAAAAAAAAATATTTAAAAAATATATTAAAGATTTTATGTCTGCATTCCTCCATCATCATTTTTTGTGTCTTCGAAATTTAGCAGAAACCTTCAAAAAGATGTTCCCCAAATTTTTTAATGGTTGAAATAATTGGCGTTGATTTTCAGCAAAAAGATATTTGAAAGAAAGCGCTTCATTTTTACCAAACCAGAGTTGGTTGAGTTAATCTGATTCAAGGACTCAATTATGATATATAAATATAAAGATATCAGAACGATAAAACTGACGTCTCTCGTATATTAGAAAACAAGTAAGATATGATTATGTAGAAATATGTTTACATAATTATACAATTAATTTTAATTTCAATTTGAAATTTAATCTACTTAATAATTTGATTAAAAATATATATGCCTTAATAAAAACCGAGAACATTCATAAGATTGACTGGTTAACAAATTCTACATTAACGCTTTAATCGGTTTTAACGCTGATGGAAAAAATGGAGATCTTTCGTACTCTCCTCTTCATCTGGACCATCATCATGAATTATATTGGTTAATATAATACTTTTATATATCTATAGAATTTTAAAAAATGTTAGAATTAATCTGCATTTTAATTTCTATTTTCCAAACTTTATTTGCGTTTATCGCAAATGAATAAATAAAAATTGAGTAACTAAGTAGAAGTGTATTTCATTTGTGATATTTTCTAATAAAAGATTATTATTTAAGTATTATGTTTTGCAATTCAAAATTATCATCATAACACAGCCCGACTTGAAAATTGCACAACAGATAAGACTAATCATTTCTGGTCAATTCTGGGTCGCTGAATCAAAATCCCGGCTCAGAAATGCTTTTTTATATCAGAATTTTTAAATATTCTAACCTTGAAGTTCAAAAAACTGTATATAAAATTTTAAAGTATTACTGTTTCCCTTTCAAATTCGTCAAGGTATTTAAGTTGTAATATTTTAATTTGTAAATATCTTCAAAATGGATCTGTTTTGGAAACGGAAAACATCTAAGACACTTGGGTTTCCAGAATTAAACATTCAGACAAATATTTGTCTGGAGTATAAAAAAAATAAATAAAATATGTCATTAATAATATGAAAAAGGTTGCGTAATCCGACGAATTTCTGACTGCAAAGATTAATTACAGAAACAGCCGGATCAAATTCAAGTGTTTAATTAACAGACAGCTTGCAAAATTGCGGATTTTTTCAGATGGAATTTTAATGCAGAAAATTTTGTTAAAAAATTGAAATTTGAACTTTTCCAGGATGCTTTCGGAATAATGTTGCCTAAATATTGCTGGTCTAGCTTTTAGTAAGTTTCTCATGAGAATCTTCCCTCCGCGTCTTTTACGCAAATTTGTCCCAAAAGGTTCGAAATATACAAACTAACTTAAAAAATTTTAATTCTCTTTGTTCTTTTAGAGTTAAGCTTTGGGTTCGATTGCTTGCCTAATGGCGACCCTATACCTGGAATTCCGCGGCGTGAACCTTCCTATTTTCATGAGAGGAATTCTCCTGCCAGGTCTCCTCCTTCTACAGAACCCTCTTTTCGGGTCAGATCCAGGACTCCTTCTGCCGATGCCAGGGGCAAGGCTCCACCCTCCACGATTGTTTCTGCTGGAGGAATTGAATATATACTTGACCAACTCCAATGTATTCGGCTTACTTCCATGATGAATCCACACCGACAATTCGAACTCCGAAGATACACTTTTCCTGCGGATAAGCCAATACAGATAGCCTCAAGGCGCAAATGTTATACGCCTGTGCCAGCCCAAGAACAAATTGTATTATCAGCATCAGATGGTGACGTCTTTGCATTATTGGAGAGTAGTAAATTTCTTTGTGGAATATATTTGCCTAGCCATCGACATTACGGCAAAGCACGGATAAAAATAAACATGGAAAGCGGCAGGGTCACCGCATTGACCCCTGATGAAGTTAAGGAAATTCCGGTAGGCCCCACTCGTCATATCTCAATGGGTTTTCGAGTAGAGCGTTTAAACTAATATCCTCTACACTATTAATTCAATTCAAAAAAATGTGTGTTTCTAAATTATATAATTTTTTCGAAAACACAATTTAGGTTTAAATGATCTAAATAACTCGTAATTACAAGCAATAACTAAGCCAATATATTTTGAGTTTTAAGGCTTCAATCTTTTTACTTCTTTAACATTTTTCCTCAAACGTTTTAAAAGTAACGGTCTAATCTTTGATAACTGTAATTGGGTGATTTTGAATAATCTTTTGTTTGAGCTACTGCAGATTAAACACAAACTCTCTTGGCTTATCTTGCGCTTCACACTCGATAAGGTTTGTTCGAAAATAAAAATATTATAAGATATAAATTGTAATCCATTAGAAAATATAATATAATATAATAAATAATATGTATTTTGTTAATGTCTTTCAGATACCACTATCATTAAAGCTTTTAAAAATACCACTAAACCAGAAAACATGGTTCAAAGGTATTTCAGGCCCCATCTGAGGAGAAATTCAAGGGCCTCTATATGTCGTGGAGGAACTACCCTTTTGAATCGCTAAATTTTTGTGGCGCATTTGGTGCTTCGTTATTTCTACGCGGACGATACTATTTAACTTTTCAAAGTAGGTGTTAGACCATTTGATAAGCCTGAAGAAGTACGTGAGGACAGGGATGACATATGTGTTCATTGCCCTGATTTTGTTTTTGCCGAGTTACGCGAACTCTTCATAATTAATCTAAGTCTCGTAGTGACGGCAATCCTTAGGCTTGCCTTCACTATCGTATGCTAAATACGCTTACATTCATGAATACCCAGATATTTATAAGATTTACATGCGGCCATTGTCTCGATGACATTTTCAAACCCGTTGGCTAACTCTACGGTACCTAATTCCCCTATAATTAAATTCACTGTGCTGCATTTATCTTGTCCGAACTCCATGTGGATATCATTGGAAAACTCCTTTGTGACATCGATCACTTGCTGCAGTTTCTGGACTGAACTAGCGTGCTGCTTCAGGTCATCCATGCACAGAAGATGGATCTCTTGATGACCTTCATCATTCTTATGAATTCTGAACCGATGAAACATGCTGTTTAGTGTGTTGCTAAATGGGTTCAATGCTAAACAGAACCATAGTGCACTGTAGGAGTCTCCTTGGAATATACCCGCCTTAAAGCGCATTGATCTAGTTATCCTTGGTCACCCATGATCAAAATACTTGATTTTTTTACATCAGATCCTCATCGCATGACTTAGAAAGTTAACAATGCGTGGGTACATTTGTAAAGTTTTAAGACTTCAAGCAAATAGTTATGCGACACGGAAGAGAAAGCTTGCTTGTAGTCAATATATGCCATGTCTCAAAAATGAACTTGCATCAAGGATAAAGAAGAAAGCGAACCAAAGAAACGAAGCAAATGCAAATAAAAATTCAGAAATTACAGAAAGCGGACGGCACAAAGCTTTTAAAATTAATGGCCAAGTCATTGACAACGAACCTGAACTCCTGGTATCGGGGAAAGATTTTGACATGAATCTTTTTGTCGTTCCTTGTGTCAATTTTCTATAAACTGAGATTTGTTATTTTCATCGGTTTTGTTCACGATTAGAATAAAAACTATTGGTCTCTTTAGAGATAGCCGTAACAAATGTGCAGATCTTTTTTATCTCAACAATTATGGTTGGTTTATTTTTTTAAATTTATTTTGCAAATCATTAGCAAGTTATCACGTTCTTAATTTGAGCTGCCTTCAAAAACAAATTCGACAATTTTCACGATATAACAAATAATGCATACAAAATGTTCTTGCTATTAATATATAGTATAATAATGATCTAGAACTTTAAGTATTTATATCAAGCTTTTAGCACAGTGGACCAAAAGAACCTTTTTTCATTTTCTTGTTATTTCGCAATGTCTGCTAAGAAAAAGGCATCACTGCGGTGAGCGTATTGTACAGCTTCAATTAAAATTCAAAGTTCGAGACGATAAGGAAAAAGTGAAGTTTTGGTTTTGCATTACTTTTTTCCTTTTTTCCCTCTTTTTCGCATTGTTATGTACACTGAAAAAAATGGTTGCTTGATCCAACTATTTAGTGGTAAAATAAGGTACTGCCATTTTATTAGTTGATACTGCTAATTTAATAGTTCGTACAACGATTCCATTAGATGCACTGGCTATTCAATTAGTACCAGCAACTACGTGATTGGTACATTAGGAAAACCTATCATATGCCACGCATAATACTCGCATGCGTGCGGATTTACTCCGCGGGCGTAAAATCAATGATGCAGACATATGTTTCATCATATGCGACGCATATCGCTCGCACGGATGATAGTTGATGCACGCGTTATTATTTGTTATTTATCTTTCTTTGTAAGACCGTAGATACATTTTTTAAATATTAAAAAAAATTATAATAGAATCATGGAATTATAACATAATAATTAATAACATAATTATATTATGCAATTAATGTTTTTTTCTTGTCATCATAAGTTAACAAGAAATATTTATAATACGAAGACTGAAGATAGAAACATTAGAGACATTTAAAGCGTAAAATAAAATCACAATTCAAACTTTTTTCTGCATGCGCAATCTAACCTCAAAATACGCAGAATTTAAAACACAGGAAAAACGAGATAAAGTATATGCAGTTTTTATTGGAAAAATTAAATAACAAGTTACGTAAAATTTAATTCTTTCATTTAAGAAAGAATAACTTACAATTTCGTTAGTAGAAACCAAGGATATATTCGATATTTTTTAAACACTGCAAGCAGAATGTGAGAATGTAAATCAACGAAGTGAAGTTAGTTGGCGATTGAAGTGAAAATATGTAATTGACAGAAAAAGAGAAGTGAAACCGCAAAGATGGAAAGAGAGGGAAAATGAAATGGCGCGCGATTCAAATATATTTTTCTTTCGTTAACTTCTGGATTATTACTTATTAATAATATAATGAGGTTTGAAAGTAATTAAATTTAAAAATTACACCTACCTTTAAGATGATAAAAGTACGAAAGATGTCCAGAGAACGTTATATGCCTTTAAGACGTCTTTAGGACATTAAACGTTGTGGAGACGTAATTTGGACTTATAAGGATATCCTTGACACGTTCGAGGTTTGGTGTCCACTTGCAAGTTTGTCTATTTTACATGCACAAATAATACTTGCACTTTGAATGGCGAGATGAGACACATTGTGCATGCTCTCATTTAAACGTCACTCAACCCGCACGACGTACGAGTAATGTGCGTCGCACGATTGTTAGCTCGGTAGAAAATGTTATTAAAAAACGGTTTAAATAATCCACGATTTTATTTCTTTAAATTCAAGTACTTAAGTGGAATGTAGATTTTTGTTGAGAAAGTGGAATATGATCAACCTAAAGTTTCTTCGTCTTTAATGGATTAGAGGAAATTGGTATTAGAGCGAAGTGAGTAGTTCCTTTTTCAGAAAAATGTAATTCGATTATTTTACTTTCCTAGAAATGTTTTTCTTGTTGATAGAGTCCACGTTATCTGATTAAGGAAATTTTCGTGATAAATAAAATACTGATATTATTTAGGATATATGATTGTTTGGTAGTAAGAAAAATCCCTCTAAATATTTTTTAACAATGAAAAAAAATGGTACCGAGGAAAATTTTTGACTTGTACAGAATACGGTTCGTCATTAAATATAGCAATTCAGTAAAAAAGAGCTGAAACGAATGAAACAAATTTCCGTTGTATTGCCAATTAACTTTCCTGTAAGTATTTCTAGAAACACGTAATAATAAATTTATTTTAAAACTTAATTCACATAAAAAACTACCTCAGTGTTATATAATAAACAAGAATTTATGTTTTTAAGTATCGGTAAGCCGGGGGCTCTTTGTGTGTATTTAATAGCCTGAATACATTTTTAAAAATTACCTGTAAATATATTTCAATTTTTCCTGGAATTAGTTCAAAGAGTACTGAAACAATAAACAAAATTGTTTAGAACAGCAATTTTGAGTTTCAAGCAAAATATAAAATAAAAATGATTAAAATTTTTTAACGGAAATAATTCTTGGATGAAGGGAAGGTGGACATTCGGAGAAAATATATGTAAAATAAAAATTATTTGAATGATTCAATTAAAATAATTTATTTCATGCTTTTTATGTAATTGAATGCTAGAGTATTATTAGCTGATTAATTTTTTCCTAATATTTAATCACATAAAGGTGAAAGTTTAATTTTTTTTTAACTAAGAATATAAATTTATTATTTGCTTTAGGTTTATGTTAATCAATATGGGATATGATTCATATAATTAAAGTTCATTTATATTTACAATTTTCCCCAATCCAATTTCATGATTTGAAAAAGTCTGCGATGTTTTGAAATGTCGGCTATTATTTCTATAATAACATTTGTTTTTTGTTTTAAATATTGCCATTACAATTTTTCTTTTTAATATTTGCGATCTTGGAAAATTAAAATTTGTATTCAATTTTCAGAAATATGTGTACATACATTTTAATGAAAATAATTAATTATTGATTTTTATATTCTTTACTCATTGATTAATTATCAATAGATTCTGCTAAAAATTACATTTTATAGAATCAGCTAAAGGCTTGTAATTAATTAAAGGTAAACTAAGTGAGGTTCAAATTTAAAAAATTTTAAAAGTGAAAATTATTTAAATGTTTAAATGAAACCAATTTTTAAAAGCTTTACATCATTATAATTTTTAATTAAAATAATGTTTAAATGTTTTTTTTAAATAATTGAATATTTATGAAGTAATTCTGTTAAAGCTTCTATTTCCTCGATTTTTCTCAATATACTGATAGAAAAATCATGAGCGACGTGTCACAGCAGTAATGTCAATGTAGCTTCCCTGAGCTACTGCGCATGCGTCGAAGACAGGCGTTAATTGGCCACGATTGGCGCGCAATTTAAAATGGGTATTAGAACCAATGCTTGTAATTAAAGAAAATAATTATTTTAAAATTTACAATAATGTATATAAAATGTATGTATTAAAAAAATGTAGTTAAATATAAGCTAGGCTTTATCAGTTGGTAGAGTGAAAAGCATGGTTTACATATCAATTTAACTAAACTTTTTTTTTTCTTTTTTGTTGAAACTCAGTAAAAAAATCCGCTCACATCGCTCAAATCGCACGCCAGCCGCATGGCTAGCTTAGCTCGCAAGTTTGAACGTATAGACAATAATAATTTGAGGATTGTGAATTCTCTTTTGTTAAAGCTCCTCCTACATTAACTAACACATTCTCATCGCGTATCTGGTGCTTCGCATGCAAGTTTGTCCCAAAAATTGTATATAATTTCTATAAATGTATATTTTTACAATTCATAATGTGCATTGGCATTAAAACACACTTAGTTTCATTGCCTCGTTTAACAAAATGAACATACTTTTCGAAAAAAACTTTTGTTAATAAACATTTTATTACAACTGCTGCAGATTTTTAAAAAGTGAAGTTGCTTATTTCCAATTTTATTTTTAAGATTTAAAAGTTAACTTCTTAATTATAAGTAAACCAGACTTTATCCATTAAGATTGCTATAACTCTGGTAATTTTTGGTTTTGTGAAAAAAAGTCATCAGGATAAATTGCTCGTTTTTTTTAATAATATAAATATCCGTACAGAGAATTTTTGAATTTCGAAAAAAGTGGTCTAAAATATTCAAAATGCCCTCACTTTTTGAATTTCTCTCCAAAAGGGCTGGCTAACGAACTTGACAAATTCAATCTCTTCTTTGATAATAATGTCAAAATGAATTAATTTGTCAAGACTCATTTTTTAATTACCTTTTTAGATTTAATCGTAAAAAATAGCATTAAAAACATTTAAAAAATTAATTTTTTTAAACGCCCCACACGAGGCGAAAAAGAAGTTAAAAGACAAAAGTGATAAGTTCGTAGATCTTTTTCTTATGGACAATTTTTGTCTACTCATCTTTAACCGTATTTGCATAGTTTGACAAAAATTATTCTATCCTCAACATACATTTGTTAATTTATTTACTCCCCCCCCCCCCCCGCATTAACTATAAAAAAATAAAGAGTCTTTTTACGTCATGAATTGTTTCTTCTCAACTTTTTCGGCTTATTTATTTTTAAATAAATGACAGCGAACATTTTACAGGAAAAATTTGAAAAATCTGAACTCCTATATTATGCGAAACCTACCTCGTATATGATATGAATCAAGAATATATAATAAAATAATAGTTTACAAATGCATTCTTGTGGATTTTATTTTAATTATTTATTTTAACTTAAAAAATTGTTTTAAAAAAACATTTTGATTAGAGCGCCAAATGTGGCCAACCAATGTGCGACCCTCACGCAAGTGCAGTAGCTTGATGGCGTTCAAGTCGCAGAGCGCGCTTTTTGAAAATGCAAAAAATTATTACTTAAATTAATTATTACTAAATAGTTAATAGTTAATCGTCACTAATAATAAAAAATAATACAGATTGAGAGAAGGAGGTACACGAGGGGGAGTAAGAAAAGTAAGGAGAAACTATGTGTTCGAAAATTAATCTGCTTTAGTTGCAGATTCAACTATTTGGGTCAAAATTCGTCTTGTTTGCCTGAATTCAACCGTTCTTTGTTTCAAATTATTTTCTTGTTCTAAAGATAAAAACTATTAAATTTTTTGTTGAAAATGCATTGTTTTTATAAAAGATTCATTATCTATATTGAAAATACATCTTTTTTGTTAAAATATGTATTATTGTGCTAAAAATTTCTTCCTTTTTTTCATTGAAAATTTATCTTCTGTACTTCAAAATTTAAGTATTTCATTTTATGTTAAAAATATTCTATTTTCATGAAAAATTTGTTAAAAATTAAACTTTGGCCGATGACTCATCATTTTAGTAGAAAATTAATTAATCTCCTTCAGTAGGAAAATTAACTAGCTTGTTGAAAATTAGTTTTTTTTGCTGTTAAAATTGAACTTTTTGACTAAAAACTTACTATTTCAATATTCATCTATTTTGACCGAAATTTCTTATTTTTGTTAAAAATACAACTGTTCTATTAAAATCTATCGTTTATGGTTAAAGATTTTATTTTATCAAAAATTTGTTATTTTTCTCGTTGAGAATGAATTTTATAAACTTGTAAGCTCCTCAAGCGGGCCCCTTTTAATATAGCAACCAGACGCACAAGACCGCGAATGGGCCACAGCATCTAGGCGTAAGAAAGCGCGCAGTCTCAGAAGCTCCCACTCACGCAATCCGAAGCCTCAACGATTTCGCGAAGATATAAAAAGAGGATGCTGCGTCCAAACTGGCATTAGGGAGCTCGCAGGGCGAGCGAGAGGGATCAAGAGTGTTCTTGAGGCAGGACAAGGAGTCCAACTCCTGAATCCGGATTTCGCACAACTATTAGATTCTAGCACGTGGGAAAGGATTAGAAGGTACATCCTTCGAAATCTTAGTACAAATACTAGAAACGCCTAGGCCCTCCGCTTCTCATCGACTGCATTTTAGAAAGAGGCGAATTATCCTGAGAGAAGACTCCATTAGAGAGAGAGAGAGAGAGAGAGAGAGAGAGAGAGAGAGAGAAGAGGCGTATAATCTTGAGTATAGACTCCATATAAAAGTGATCGAAAGATAGAGAGAGAAAGAAAGAACATAGAAGAAAATATTTCGTACTGAAAGATTGCCTATGAAAAAGAGAGAGATTGTAAGCGTGTACCAAATTACTGCGGTCAAGGAAAGTAATTATAGAAAGAACCAAAACGAGTAACTTAAAATTTAGAGTCTGAATTTTCAAACTCAATCTCTAAATTTAACTTTATCTGCAGCGGAGGCGAACAGATTAGAAGGTCCAACCTTCGAAGTCGAGTACGTAACCTGCTTAATCGAGTTCTAGAAAAAGGAAGTTCCTTGATTTAATTGAAAAGTAGAGAATAGAATAATTAGGGACGTTAATTTTCCTAGGTTTACAAATATAGATATACATGTATTTTCATAAATATAAAATAAAACTTTTTCGATTAAAGTGAGTAGGATGTATTTAGATTTTTATTAAATAAAATTGTAAAACTTCTATACAAAGAAAGAAAGACAAAAAATTCTGTACTTCTTCTCCCATGTGTACCGATTTTCATAAAAATATGAAATAGAACATCTTAGACTGGTTCAGATATCTTAAAGCTCAACGGAAAGCTACTGAATAAGGAAAAAGTAGATTAAAAATTAAGGTTTCAAACTGAAAAACTAACTATTTTCTTTTTGGTTATTAAATAATCCTTTTTAGTTAAAACTTTAACCAACTGGTTAAAAATTTAATTATTTTTTTGAAAAGTTTAACTTTTTTCATCTGAAATTAATAGAACTTTTTGAAAATTCATCTTCTAAGTGGAAAATGAAACTCTTTGTTGACAAATAATCTATTTTTTAAGATATAAAATATTATCGCATGAAATCCTAAAAAATTATTCTGATCCGTTAAAGTCCAAACAAATAAAAAATACAATAATTTTCTATTTTAAATAATGATAACTTTAAAAATATGAATGATTGCACGTTGAAAAAAATTATTATTACGTTGAAATCGGAACTTAAATTTTCCATAAACTTTTCATTGATTTTTTTTAAAGATTCTTATAAGTATGAAATATTTAAGAAATTTATCTAGTACTTAAATACTTATTTATTTAATATTAGAGATACCTTATTTAATTATCGGTGATATTTAATAAATGATAAAAGACTTTAAAATAAATCACCTCTTGAGTCCTAAAAAGTGAATAAAGAAAATCATCAATAGAAACAGAATTTTTAAAACTTTCTTTTAATATACAGGGTGGCTACTGGACTGGGAAACCGCGAAAAACGGGAAATGACCGGAAATTTATTGAGAGAGCCAAAATCGGGAAAAAACAGTGAATTTATTTCTTGACTGGGAGTTTTTTAAGATTTCTTTAAAATATTCCAAATTATTTTTCAACAATTTTGGAAATCATTCAATTTTTCTAGAAAACATTAGAAATTTTTTTTTCTTTTAAAGCCTTTCACAATTCTTAAAAAGCTTCTTAATTTTTTATTTAAAATTTGCAAAAATGTACATTTTGTTTTAAATTAGGTATATACTTCATCTAACTTCTTTAAAATATTTTCAATTTTGAAATTAGTTTTAAATCTTTTTAAAATTTAAACTGACTCTAAAAATTCTAGGGAAATTCTTTTCATTTTATAAAAGAGATTTAGAAGTTCCTAAAATTTTCAAAAATACTTTAAATTTGACCAAATTTGAAACATCTTCTAGATTTCTTAAAAATTGGAAGCTTTGAAGGATGTTTAAACTATTTGAAATAAAAATAATTTAACTCCTAGTTAAATTTTTCAGTTTTTAATGTTTCTAGCATAAAATTTATTATAAATAAATAATTTATAAAACTTAAAAATTCTCGATTTTGCTTTTTGTCTGCATTTTATTTAAAAATATTCAATTGAAAGGTGTTAGTATATATCTTGCATTTTACACGAGTAAATTAATAAGGATTAATATACAAAAATTTTTAATTTAAAAACTATTAAACTTCAATTTGAAATAATTTAAAATTCAAGAGTGTGCAACTTTTTAAACAAAAAATCATCGAATTTTTTACCTTAACAATTTCCAGGGAAAACCTTTGAAACCTTTTCTTTATTTTCAGTCCAAAAAAAACGGAACAAAATCTTAATGGGTTCCCGAGATACGACTAAAAATGGCCAAGCATGACTGAAACCTCACTAAGATACGCTTGGACAATATTCGTCATATCTCGGGAACCCGTAAAGATTTTTCAATTTTTATTATCTTAAAAAAGAAATAAGATTCCAAAGATTACACTATGTGAATTGAATATTTTTTCATATTTTTTTCAGTGCCATATCACGATTTAAAGTTAAGATACAAAATTCAATTTTACGGTGATCACCGATTGAAAGTCGACGCAGAAACGCTTGGACATTTTCAGTCATAACTAAGGAACCCATACAGATTTTTTTATTTTTATCGGCTTAGAAAAAGTATAAAATCCCAAAGATTATGACCTCTAAATTTAAGATTTGTTCTGCATTTTTCCTCAGTGATATCACGAGTTCATGTTAGGTGCAAAATTTAAAGAAATTCTTCAATTAAAAAAATAAAATTTTCCCTGATATAAACTGTTTAAAAAATCGAAATTCTGTACTATGAGTCTTTTAAACAGTTTTTTTTTTAATTGCTTTGTTTTCGTCCAAGTTATCGTGTGTCAAATTTATCAATAATTTACAATACCGTTCGCGCTAGCCGTATAGAATTGCAGATAATTCCCTATGGAAATGCATGAAAAGATTATAAACGCAATTGTTCAAATTCTTTTTTATTATTATGGTTATCTCAAATAGAGCTTGTCTCAGAATATAAAACCTCGATTTAAGCAAATCAATTTAACATTCGAAATTTTAATCTTGAACTGATCCACGCTAAGATGTCAACCAAATTTTCGATCCTCCTCGTGTTTGCTGCAGTTGCATTATCAACTTCAAGTAAGTATTTGTAATTATTTAACCTTTTTCATTCATAGGGGGCATTCGCATATTGCGTAACTTCAAAAAATGTTTAATTTAAAACATTGTTTATTTTAACAATTTTTTACAGCATCAACTTTGTATATCAAAATTCCTGAATAACTGCATTTAAATCATCAGAAAATATATTTATAAATGTTTCTAAACATTATTAAAAGAAAACAATATTTAAATGATTTTTCAATAATAGGAAATAATTATGTGCTTCACATTTTGCTACTTGATTATAATTTGGAAACTTTCTAACATTTTTAAACAGAACAGAAAAATTAAATGATGGACAAAAACTTATTTTGAAGAATTCGAAAATAATAATAATAAAAATAAAAATAAAATAAAATAGAATTATATAGAATAAAATAGAATAGAATAGAATAGAATAGAATAGAATCGAATAGAATAGAATACAAAAGAATAGAATGGAATAGAATAGAATAGAATAGAATAGAATAGAATAGAATAGAATAGAATAGAATAGAATAGAAAATAAAATAAAATAAAATAAAATAAAATAAAAATAAT
>JAAAKG020132605.1:0-14449 GCA_010014905.2 Druon quercuslanigerum
AAATCCTTTTAAAGTAATTAATTCTTTAGCTTTACGAGCCATGCGATAAGAAGAGTTAAAAACGGATTCAATCTTCCGGATTGCCCAACTTTCGGGCAAAATGGTTAAAATTGTAATTTGTTGTTTTTTTGCTTAATTTATCCTTTTCAAAATTTTCCTTCAAATGGACTACAATTTGGTCATCTTTATAAACAGGATTTCCATCAAAAAGCTTGCAGCATATCGTTTCATACACTCTTCTGGAGGCATCTTGCTTTGGTTGCTTAGTTTTTAGCTCAATAAAATTTATTTCTTTTTCTCCAAGAATTCGTAAACAGATATTGAAAGAGTAAAGAGCTTTCTCTTTCTCTACTTCTAAAATTTCAGTGTCACTTTCAGATGAAATATTACTATCAGAAAAAGAAGTTTGTCCTTGTGAAAATTTCTTACGACAATTATCACAAATAAAATTGTTTTGTGAAATGAGTGGAAAATTTTTGCGAATACTTTCGGGAAGAGGCCTTACATTTTTTGTAATATTACTGTGACCATTTCTGTCGAAAGGATTATAAAATCTTTTATTAAAAGGCATTTTCGTAACGATGTATTGAAATGCGAAGAAACTAAAAATGCAAGTAATAAAATGAGCTGTACTCTTAATGTCAATTATACGAAATAATGCGTAGAGTTAACAAAAAGAAACAGTGTCCGCTGATGTGATGGTATTCCTAAAGGTAAATACGAAATTTGAGAGTAAAACTCTTTTGTGTTTACAATGCAGATTTGTGGTTAAGGCAGGTTTAGCGTCAATGTAAACAAGCATGCTTGACGCGAATCTGGAAACAAAAGCGAATCGCAGTGGACGTGGCGCGGCGCGGCATAATGCTTGTCGCTTCGTCTTGTAGGACAGTAAGATGATTTATTTTTTTTCTCATAAACCACTGGCAGTCCCAAGATAAAACTTGCAGGACTTGTAAAGTACATGTATGGCTTCTTTTGACAAAAAAATAAAAAATTAAAGAACACGTATTTTCAAAAACGCGATTTTAGTCTTTTGAGTTTTCAAAAAAATGTAAAAAATAAAAAAATTTCACTACGATCATTTTTTTTTCTTGAATTTGGAAGTCATTGCAAACAATTTCAGACCTTAAAAATTAAATCGGCTAATTGGAAACAAAGATATAGAACTATCAAAAACAAATTACCAAAAATTTCAAAGTCCCATATCTCCGCCATTTTTTTGAATTTTCAAAAAATATTTGGGGTTATTTTTCTACACTAATATAGAATTGTATACGCCGAGTTACAGTCAAATCCCTTTCCAAGACGAAAATTCTTGATCCGCTTGACGTGGACTCCACCTGCTGGGAAAGAGTCACTCTATCTCGCGCACATTCGAAGCAATCCTTGATTAAGCCTTTAACCTGAGGGCGCGCTCTTAAGATCCAGAAACGCTGCCTAAGCGTATGCAAGATCAATTTTAGAGCACCGTGTAGGGATCTAATGTGAGAATGTACAGCTATAATTTCACTCAGGCGATGCGGTGGTACTATTATGGGATGATACTCGTTAAAATTGATAGGAGCATGCCGTAATCTTCCTCCTAATCGTAGGAGGCCAGTAGAATCCAAAAATGGATTTAAGTTTTTCAGAGGCGAATTTTTTGCAATATCTTCATTTTAGCGACTAATAATTTATTTATACAAATTTGAGTCCGGCAGACTAAGACCTCTTTAACCATACTCAACTTTCACTCCATCACGACAGACACTAAACTTTACAATTTTTTAAGATCATAAGATCAAATCTCAGAAGGGACTAGAGAACGATCCGTCGCGGTTCATGTATTCTCGTATACTGTTATTTCTTAATCGCTTTGTATCATACACTTATTCGGCACGCCGATAAACTCACAGTGCAAAATTCATTGAACTAAAAGTTTCCAAGCTTTTCCTAAACCGTTACATATTTTCACATCTGCAAAATGCTATGTTCTAAAGGACGTATCTGTCATATGCAGTCATAAAAATCATAATAATATATATTATTTAATTGTTTAAATTGGAACAGGCCAGTAAAAAAATGTAAGCCTATAGTAAAGCTAATATCTACATAAGTTCAAGCTTTTGATTTTGGATGTAATAAAAAGGAAATAAAATAAAATCAGTGTAATCAACAGTGTTGTATATATATATTTCCTACTTTTTATTTATATTGTGTGTGTGTGTTTGTGTGTGTGAAAGGTTTTACTGGGAGCCGGTGTCATTTTTAGATGGCAATTGGTATCACGTCGACATGCCGGTGCAACCCTCGTGTCTCTTGAGGACACGGAGCGACCTAAGAATAACAGCTGTCAGCATTTATCGCGCAAGTGCCTTGACATATTTTTGGCACAGGATATGGCTTTAAACATACGAACCAGTGATATTTTTGGATCTCTCAGAGCAACGATCACAAGGACATCTATTTCGATAAAGTCTTTGCAGTTCACTTTTAAGGTCTTAATATCTCTCCTCCATTTCCTTCTCCTTGACAGTTATGTTGTAGTCGACCGGAGCCGAGAATTCGATCACGAATATAGTTCCTTTCTCGAAGTATTGGAGAAGGATGTCAGGCATCGTATGTACAATGGAGGCAAAGAGTACAATGTGTACCTCGGAGCTTTCGGCCGGGCAGGGTCGCTGCTAACACCGCAAGAGCGGCAAACAGGGTAATAACGCACTCTTAGGGACACACTCTATTTGTAGAGATAAGTCGTTCCCGTTTAAGTGGGACACCCAGATATTGTGTGTTCTAGGTACTCAGCATTTTCTTGTCAAGTAGCTGTTGGCGGATTTTTCAACGAATGCTTTCTTTACTTCAGCTTTTAAAATTGAAGCATCTAGCTGGAATAATGCATCATAAATCAATTTTCATAACATTTTTCAAAGAACAAATTTCAAACATTTATTTTTCCCTCAACAATTTAAATTTTTCTTACCAATAGCATTCATGCGTATAAATTGTTCTTTACCATTTCATCATAAATTAAGACTTCCGTTCCGGAATTATGATTTTCTAGGGATTGTGGGCTTTTAGGAGGGCGTCGAATTCGTGAGGGATCTCGCGAATGAAGGGAAAGGTGGAGGATTTGGAGCGTGGAGAAGCGGGTAAAGTCAAGGAAGACAAGATAAATTAAATATAACTGTGGTTTATTCAATCATACTTACAACGGTGAGTTTTCAGTAGCCCGAACTAGGCGGCGAGGCCAAGAGCAGGCAAGCGTTGGTTGTTGGCACTCGGGAAGTGAAACCAAGGTACCGTGAGAGTCGCTGATGATGGGCCTCGGGAATGAGGCAGTAAGGCGCTAGATGCGTCGTCTGCCAATCGCGGATTATTTGTCCAAAAGTGGTTTTGGTATTCTCCGAGTGCGTAAGGGAGTACCTTCGATGGGTGCAGGCTGTACAAGACTGAGTTCTCAGCAACGAGGTTTTGGTTATTAGGACTAGGAAGTGGTGCCCGCCGGCTAAGAATTGGTTTATTTCAATTGTTTCACTCGATGAGTTATATGACGCATTGCGACAGATAGTACAACAAAGAAGCTCTCTTTTACCCTTAATAAGTGGATTAGTATCTTGAAAACAAGGCATGACCGAGTCGTTAAAAATTTCAAAACTCTACTTGCACAAATTCAAAATGAAATCAATTACACAATTCAAGCCCAACTACTAAATCTTAAAAGGGACATAGGACTGCAGATTCGACTACAAAGACTTTGAACTGTAACCGAAGCCCAGAGCTACGCAATTGAAATAGAGATGTAGATAAAAAGAATCCCTTTCGGTCCGAATCCCAGCCCCTGCGACTAAACCGGCTCTGCAGAACTTTCCGTGTTTTCCGAACTTTCCGAACATTGACCAATACTACTTCAGTTAAGAATTTCACTAACAATTAGCAAACAGAATGGCCGGACGAGTTCCAATAGCTGTTCCATTACGAGGACTCATCTGAGTTTCAGCAGTTTCTGGTCGATGCCAGTCTCTGCGAGGAAGGTGACTAGGAAAGGAATACAAATTTCTAGTAGAAAGTGAAATAGCATTAAACTTGTTTAAACACAAAGCTCTTTTACCAAAAGACAAATCATTCAAATGTCATAAAAAAATTGTAATGGGAAACGGCTCACATTACTCGATCCACGGGATGTACATTAAATATTTTGGAAAGAAATAATGACTCCACATTATAGAAGAAAGGTTCCCCCTAACTGAAGATGGAACAACTGGTATACAATTTATTAAGAAATATAGTAGGTATTCTATAATGCCCGAATTTTTAGTAATTGAAACCCACAATTTAGTTTTGCATTGTGACGGATAGTTTACTGGAAAGTCAAAATCGCAAATATATAGAATTCAGGTAGAGAATTTCAATCAAAATACTTATTACTTATTACAATATTACTTGAATATGAAGGAGTAAAAACCAACCCTTTTAAAATCCAAGCAATTGAAGATTTTAAGAAATTAAAGATAGGTATAGAAAATCCATGAACAACTTCTCTAGTACAGCCAGATATTTAACTAATTTAACTCAAAAGGAAATATTTTTTAATTAGACACCTGATCATAAGAAACCATTCTTTTGATTTAAAATCATCTTTAAAGTCAGCAACAGTTCTTCGTTTTCCTGATTTCAGCCAGCAAGCACAGAGTTGGTTTTTACTCCTTCTGCTGTGATGAGATGTCCTGAATATTAAATTTTAGTTTTAAGCATATGCATTTTGTTGATCCGAGGTGTAGTCCTAATTCTTTAACCCATTAAAATACTGTTTATTCCATCAGGAATAAGGTCATTATTCTCTATCCAGATATTTTGATTGAAATTCTGCATCTGAATTCTGTATACTTGCGATTTTGACTTTTTTCTCCTTCAAAAAAAGTATGTTTTTTAATTACTAAAAATTCGGGTGTTATAACATACCTACTGTATTTCTTAACAAATTACGTAGATTAAGTAATGTGAGTCGTTTCCGATTACAAATTTTTATAAGTTTGGAATCGTTTGTATATTGGTATAAGAGCTTTGTGTAATTGAACTGATCGATGTCATTACGAAAGATTCTAGGCACTTTTCTTCCTCCAAAACGTGTCTCACAGGAGTTGGTCTCGTCCGATGTTGGCTTTGTGTAAAAATGTTTAGCAAATCATTATGCCGATAAGGGGAGTTAAAAGTTCCGCAGAGCAAGTTTTGTAGTACGCTTTGGGATTCAGACCAATTAGGATTCTTTTATCCACATCTATGTTTCACTTGCGTAGCTCTGGACTTCGGTTGACGTTAAACGTCTTAGTAGTCCAATTCGCAGCCCTATCTCCCTTTTGAGGTTTAGTAGGTATCGGTTAATTGCTTGCTGTTCTTATAATTTAGTTTTAATTTTCCTTTCTGTGGTATTTAAGTGTTCGGCTTAAATTGTGTAATTAATTTCATTTTGAATTTGTGTAAATCGAGTTGTGAAATTTTGAACTGCTTAGGTCATGTCTTGTATGCAAGAATCTAATCTACTCTTCAAGGACAAGAAAGAGCTTGTTTCTTTTAGTGTTTGTAACAATGCATCATATAACTCATAGAGTGACTCAATCGTGGTAAACATCTTTAAATTTGTCTTCGGTAGTCCTTTCAGCCCTATCTGTCTCTACAATTCCCGGCCGTCCTATTTTTTATAATTAGCGATTTTCTCTGTTCTGTTTTGATAATTTTTTTAGCAAAGTCAATAAATTTGCAGCAGGCTTATTCATGGTGTTTACGACAGCATTGTATTAGGTATCCATGCGTGTAAGGATTTGGGTTAGCTTTGTTTGAAGTGAAGGAAGATGACTGGCCTCATGACATAGTAGAAGCGATTTTGAAAGAAATAAATAATGGTCAACTGTCTTGTCGGTTGTGTCGTGCCAGAAATTCTTACCGAAATTTCATAAATTTACCTAACCTAATGAGAAGTTTAATAGATACTTATCGACTTTTACTTATTGAGATTTTCTTATATTATCTTACTTTACACTTTCTCTTCCTATAACTTACAACGGTTCGCTCGATTGTTGGGTTGCCGTCGAAGTCCTTAGTATTAACTGTTACGCTTGCGGCGTTGTGAAGTCCTCACACTTTTGTTAACGGTTTCATCTCAGCAAAGTCTGGATTCCTTTAAGATTGGTTTTCAAAACTTGCTTTTTATTTTTCCGTGTTCTTCCAGGTGTTGAATCGTCAGCTTTCTATTAGATTTCCTTAGAGATAGATAAGGTTGAGCTAATCCTGTCAGGATCGCCAAAATGTTATGCGTAAAATAGTGATAAAGATCATTTTAAAGAGAAGCAATCCCAAAAAATTGAAATTGCGGTACTTAGTTCGGGTTTTACTAAGAGATTTTACAAATTGTCAGATCGTAATAACGGACTGCCGCCTTGGGCCTGACGTAAACATACATATTCGGTAAGGCGTAACATAAACATTCTTTTATATATATATATATATATATATATATATATATATATCACAGTGAAGGTGCCTATGCTTCAAAATACCACATTAAATTGGACAAGTCTTAGAGAAAATTGTAATATATTACGTTGAACACGGCAAGCATTGCCGTGAGGGTTCTACCCTACTTGCTTGGGGTACTGCAATGGACAGAAAACGAGCTTACGGCCCTTGATTTCGCCACGCGTATGATCATGCATATGCATAAAAGCTTACATATGAATTCGTCCTTCCGCGATTATACATCTCACGGCGGAAAGGTGGACGCTGATTTCTGAATCTCTAATGTGTTCATAACCAAATTGTTCTGAGTGCAGCTTACATTCATTTCAAATTCCAGAGCTCCTTTTCTAAAAATGGTAAGGGAACACAATATGGTTAGGAAAGGAGCATTCTTTTACTAAGCCGCGGAACAGGCGGCCGAGACACTTGGCATGAATTCCGGAATTATTCAATCTAGATTCTTCATGTCTAAAAGTCGAAGTAAAGAAAGCAGAGGTTAGCAAATTCTGTCAATAGCTACGCAAAAAGAAAATGCACGGAAACATTCATAGAAATGTTGAACATCAATCCTTGTCGATGGAGCAAACTTTTGCTTTCCTCAGTTCATTCAGGACTTAATGATCGGTGCGGAGTGCGTCATGCACACGCTATTACCTGGAATAGATACTATCCGTGAGTCTCACTCCCGTGGAAACAACGTATTTCAACAGATATAAAATGTGGTCCTAAAACTGCTTTATTACCACCTTTGTCGCTATTATGGTGTTTTCCACGAAGTTTCCTGTTGTCTGGAACTACGATTTTGGATAACTACCCACTGCTTTAATTTTACCACAATGACGTCAGGATCTTCGTTATAATGGATAGGATTGAATCACACGTTTCATTATTGGAATTGCAGGTTAATCTGTTTACAAAATCCTTAGGATCAGTTGGCTAGTATGTATCCTCGGCCAGTATGTAGTCTTATTATTGTTTCCCCTTTCCCTGCAAACATATCTCGCCTTCTATATCCCCATCAGAGTTCCCGTTACAAATTAACTATTCTGTTTCTCCCAGACTTTCTAACAGAGTCCTCTTCCCAGAATCCTTCATCTTTGCGACTCCTCCCTACTTTTATGGAAAACCCGTCACTGCGCCGTCTTTCCTTTCTCCCTCTACCTTTTCCATTACCTTCTCTCTTCTATTCCTAGTATCCGCTTCTTCCCCTCGTAACAATGGATCTTCCCATTTACCCATTTATCCACATCCTATCTTTCCCTATCCGTACCGAGTTTTCATTTACTCCTTTTAGTCTCTCTCCCTGTCTTACCCCTTTATCCCCTTTCGTTATATCCTCAGACTTACATTCTAACTTTCTCACTCTATCTTCCAACTTCTCCATATCGTATTCTCTCTCTCTCTCTCTCACTCATAATTTTCTTTTTCTCAATATCCTCCAATTGCTTCCAAACCTTATCACTTTAAGTTCTCCTTAAGGTCTAAATCTTCTAAAATCAAAGCGATAGGTTTATTAAAACAAATTTCACTAGGCCATTTTAAATCCACTATAAAATACTAAGGAAAGAATTATATTTATGGTGACAAAGAAAATTAATGCTTTACGAGCACGAGTCGAAGCATTTTTTTCTAAACTTCGTTAAATTCCCACAATCTAACCATTTTAAATTTCCTAACCCCGATAACAGAAAGTTATTTGACCTAAAAGTTCAACATAAGAACACCGGTCGGAAACACTTGCGACACTCAAAAAAGAGAAGGTTGACTCCATGGTCGGAACACGTGGTCAGATTATCAATTACTAACTACCAAGTTTTCTCAAAATTAATCAGGGCCCGTATGACCGTCGAGCTTACGCGGAAACAAAACCTATACCTGAGATTCCTCGTTTGTTCGTCTTTCAGGTTCCCTTTCGGAACGTCGGTTTGGCCTCAAAATATCGAGCCACTTAGTAAAAATGTTGGTGATGGTTTCGCCTTCAGAGGAGGACATTGTAATCGATTCGACTACAGAGCAAGAGTGATCTAGAGTTGTACTCGTCCAATAGGCGACGTTGCCGAGATCACGTGTGCAGTTACTACTAGCCAAGTCGAGTTCGCAGACTCGTAGTTTTACGGCAGTGCACCTGTGTTTAATTTATACATAAAAATGGTAAATGTTCAAATACACTGGTTGGATGCCACTCCGATGAGAGAGAGGTTAATCTCTCTTTATAGATACGGGGCTCGTTGCCCGCTTATGACTGTTGTGTGGTGGTATCAGACGTCCGTACGGTGGTGCTCTCCAATTCTAGCTATCTGATGTTCGATAGGATTTTGTCCTCCCTCTTGATACACTTTCTTTTCATCGATGGATAAGACTCCGGAAGGAAGTATGAAAAGAGAAGAAATAGGGGGAAAAAAAGTGTTATACAAATCTCCGTGAGTGTTTCCTGGCGGTCCTTTCGGAGGTGACCCTTGCTCTAGCGTCTCACGCAGGTTAAATCGAAAATTCCCTGTTTATTCTAGCAAGTTAAGTTCTTTTAGTGACAGGTAATATCTACTACGTCACAACTCCCCATTCGCTAAACGAAAATTGTAGGTCTTTTGAATGTGGGTGACTCAGTTCAGGCATATAATTTCCCAAATTACTGGGCCTGTTCCGGCCATGGGTCCTCCAACACCACCAAGCCACCCTTGTTTAAACATGATAGAAAATAAAAGTAGGATAGACACAGAATAAGAGTTCAGATCGTACTAAGGGTCTCTAACGGTTACTAGGGGTAAATAAAAAAAAGAGGAAAAAAAGAATAAAAGAATAAAAGAAAAACTTTGTTGAGACAAAGAAAAAGAAGTAAATAAGAGTTCTAAAAAGAGTTATTAAAAAAAGTAACACGTGACATTGCCGTTACTTTTCCTATTAAACATTTAATACATTATTCGAACGTCCAAATAGAATCTTAAGAGTTTTATACATATCATTAAAAATTTTAATCAAACTAAATATTATATTTACAGTTAGGTAAATTGTTTATAGCAATCTTCTCTTAGATAAGTGCTATAAAGTTCTGTTTTTTTCTAAAATCTTTAACTTTGCTTCGCCGTCTTATTTATTTAAAAAATCATAAATAAGCATTTGAGAAAACTATATTTTAAATAATCTTTTTTCTTTGCAAATGTATTTTTTTGAAATAAAACAGATATTTGAAATACGTTTCAAATGTTCTGCACGGATCATAATGAATATAACTTTCTTTTGAATAAGTTACTGAGAGAATTCGGTGAGGTCTCAAAATGGCAATAATTGTCTAATTGCTAATTGTGAAGAGAAATGTAGAGTTTAAACTCGATTCAGATAATATTAAGGATTTTGAATAAAATTTACAAAAGCGTCTTTTTTTCTTTTGGGAAATATGTTTTAAGCTTCATATTCAGCTTACGGTCCGCTAACGACTCTGCTGCGTGGTGGTTTTCGGGTAATTCGAAAATTCCGGGTTTATTCTAGCAAGTCTAGTTCTTTTAGTGAAGGATAATATCTACCACGTTACAGCGTATGAAACAATATTTTTTAAAGTTAGCAATAGCGTAGCCTGTAAGTTTTGCAGGAATTTGTTTTTTATTAAAAAATGGACTATTTTTCAAAGGAACTTCGTCAGATTTGACCGATAGGATTTTAACAAAAAGTGGGTTATTATCCTGAGACATTGAAATGTCACATCCTGCAAAACAGTAAACCAATCAGAGTAATGGTATGCAGTGTTGTCATTGACTCACAAATTATCCAGCTCACAGCCAGCCAAATCAATCTATTTATTAAATAAAATATGTATAAGATAAATTTGTAGAATCATAGGATGCTATCTAGTCCACGGTACCAGATTACAATCGTGCAAATATAAAAATAGTAAAATCAGTACTTTTTATACATGACGATTCAAGAAGAAATCAAATTTATGTACATCTTATCCAGCCTTATAAGGTGCAATCTCCATGAAATTTATCATACTTTTGAACACCCATGGTCCATGAATCTGCTTAAAACATTTCCTTCTCATTGTCAATAAACTTCTTTATTTACAAACTACGCAATTTTGTAAACATAACTATCAAAACAGACACATGAGTTCTACCCCGCGATCAACATGCCCATCGGTAACTCGAGTTCTGTCCGGTGGTCACCTAAGGCACCTTTTCTGATCTTCCCCCCCCCCCCCCCGGGGATGGGTTTGTGGATCAGTTGCGTACTTAGAGGATTCCAAGCCACTCTGTTCCTTTAATAGACTAGAAAAAATAGCTTTTCCACGAATTACGCTAGAAATTATGTGTCATCTAGTAATAAATATATAAAACGCTAAAATAACCACCATAAAACGTAACAAATGAGATAGCTATATTCCAGGACCTATATTTACCACTGCTTGCACTTTTTTGTATTTTATTTAATTTATTTTTTATAAATATACATTTTTCTTCAATTATCTGCCAAAATTATGCAAAGAATTATTTCTCTAATGCCTTTTTTTCACGGACAAACTGAATTGGTCAACCTTATGAAAAAAAAGTGAACAAAATATGAACATGTTTTAATTGTCTTTTTTTCATGAAAAGACGTGAAAAAAACTATTAAATGCATTATTTTTCAAAATTATTGCAAAAAAATTATGTTTATAAACATTTTCATTAATAAAATAAATAAAGTAAAGATAAAAAGTGGATGGAGTGATAATCGAATACGCAACCTTCCGGCTATGAAATCAAAGCGCTATTTCCTGAGCTACCGGCCATGAGTCATGAGGGGTTCTCTATGTAATACTGATCATTACCTTCTGATCTCCAAAATTAACTTAGGTCGGGGATCGAGAAAAAAGAGAACTAAGAAAACAAAATAAATGCGAAGAAAACAAATCAAAACCGCGGTTGTAGGAAGAATATCTGGTGATACATGGTGGAATGAGGAAATTGAGGCTGCCCAAAAAACAAAGAAAGAAGCGCACAGGAGAACTTTGAAAATGACAGGTCTTAGCGATGAGGAAAGAAATAGACGTATAAATGATTACAGACGCAAAAAGAGGATACTCAAGCGATTAATTAGAGCAAGTAAAGGTAAAATTAGAGCAGCAGAAGAGAAAAAATACAAAACGACTTTGATGGAAGCAAGAAACTACTTTATAAAGCAATGAAGGGAATTAAATGTGCAGAATTTTAATTTACATCTACAATATATTAGAAGAGGAAGAGCTGAGAATTCCAAACCTTCGAAATTATTGTTTGAAATTTCATAAGTGACAGCGTCGAATTCTCAGATCTCACCTCGATGAGCCTTGTTTTCTCCGTCATCCTCTTTTTTGTTGACGCGAAGCTAGACTTGCCGCGACGTTCCGATTGGTTCGCGTATCCATAAGCACCGTGCACCAATCACAAGCGGGCAAGATGGCCAGGCTAGTCGCGCTCTACCAGCGGCTAATATAGCAGCTAAGACTAGCAACTAGATATTAATGCAATATTATTATTACTATTTAAAAATGTTGTCACGGGCTTAAGATGTTTACAGTCCAACATGTCGAAGACATTTTTGGTTAGAGTTGGATTTTCATATATTTTTAGAATAGTTTTGCACGGGACTGTCCCGGTATATATCATCAGTCACGGGCGCATTTTTACAATGCAATCAAGTGATCTGATGAGTGCAGTGTGTCCCCAACATATTGGACAAAGCCTGGGGTTTTACCCCATCAATAACGGACTGGGTTGCAGTCAAGTACACGATGGGGGGACCTACAGCTTAAGGTGGGTTCCGAACCACCAGAACCTCGGTAAAGGTACATAGAAAAATTTCCAGAGATACCGGCTCAGGGATCGAACCCCGGATCTCTGAGGTGAAGTCCGAGCGTCTAACCACTGAGCCACCGAGGCTCTTGTATAAATTAAATTTAAAACAGTTAAATGAAACCAAATAGGTGAATTGTAATGAAAATACGTTTTAATTTAATTCTTAAATATTTTATATTCTCGTTCTCGCAAAAATTTTTTTGCTGAAGATTATCTTTTTGTTTATAAATTTTAATAAGTGGTTGAAAATTTAACAGTTTTCTTAAAAATATATCTTTTTTGGTTGAGAATGCAACTGTTTTGTCAAAAATTCGTCTTTTTGGGTTACAAATTCAACTTTTTTTATTGAACATTAACCTTTTGTTTAAAATTTATATTTTGCTGCTGAGAAGTGCACTGAAATATTTTTTAGATGAAAAGTATTTTTTTCTGAAAATTTGTCCTTTTGATTTAAAATTTCACCTGTTTAAGTAGATTTTTCATTTTTCTTGGACCAACATGCAACTGATTCTTTCAAAATTTAACAATCTCGCTAAAAATTCATATTTTTTGCTTAAAACATGAACTATTTACCATAAAATTATCTTATTGTTTATAACTCTTATTTTGGTGCTGGACAGAGAATTGAAATTTTCGTTGGATGAAAATTCAACTATTTTTTTAAGTTGCTTTTTTTAATTTATCTGTTTTAGAAGAAATTACATCTTTCTCGGATAAAAATACCATCGTTTGGTTCAAAAGTCATACTTTTTGATTAAAATTTCTGCTGTTCTATTGAAAATTTACTTTTTGTTTAAATGTAATATTTTGGCGTTAGAAAAGAGAACTGAACTTTAAAAAAATTGTCATTTTTATTTATTAAAAACTTTTCTGTTTTGGTAGAAATTTAATCTTTTTGGATAAAAATTCAACTTTTTGGTAGAGAACTTTATTCTTTTGTTAAAAATTCAGCCTTTTTTGTTGAAAATTCAATTCTTTCGTAGAAACTTATTTTTTGTTAAAAATATCATATTTTGATTTTGAAAGGCCAACTGGAATCTTTTTTGAATTAAAATTATACTATTAAAATTTATGGCGCATCGGAGTGCATAGTAAGCTCGAAAACTCCAGCGCTGACGTTCACTAAAATCATAATAACTCCTAAACTATTAAATATTTTGATCTGAAACTTTCCAAAAAACTTCATTATACCTTTTTTGAATTTTCGTCGCGAGGAGTATTTGCCTGCTCAAAATTCCCTCGCTAAACGAAACGCTAGAAGTTACAAGTGTTCGATTCGCGCCGAGCATCAGAAAAAAAGCATGAGTTGAAGTGAAAAACGGAATAAAATCAAGTTTTTCAAAAAAGTCAGTTTTTTGGTTTTATTTCGAAAACTAAAAATCCAAAATTAACAATGTGCAATCCACAATCCACAATACAATCCAATCCAAACTAATCTAAGAAATTAAATTTCAATCGAATTCAATCCAGAATATAAAATCCAATCTAATTCAATCACATTCACAATGCTATCCACACTTCTCGATTCACCACTATATTAATAAAAAACAGGCCAAAATTGAAATTCCAAAATACAATCCAGAATTTGCTATTCATAACACAAGTCGCAATCCACAATCTGCCGTTCATAATCCACAAACTGTAGTCCATCATTTAATCTATAATCAATATAACAATTTAATTCCATTAATGAATCACATGCAATCTATAAAGAATCAAATCGAAAATTAAATCCAAGCTATTTCAATTAAATTCAGAATCCACAATGCAATCCAGATAAAATCTATTCCAATACAATCTAAGGCAAATATAAGCAATCTACAATCCATAAGCTACAATGTGACCCTTCAAGTTATCTAGACTTCAATCTACAATCTAATCTATAATCCAGAAACCCATTCACAAGCCAGTCTAATTCAATGAAATGGATAATTCCACCTATTATTAACAATCCTAAATTTATAATCTACAATCCACAATCCAATCTATAATACAATCCACAATCCATATCTAATCATCTAATCTATAATCCAGAATCCAATCTACAATCCACAGTCTAATATAATCAATTTGAAATACATAAAGTAATCTACAATCCACAATCCAATCTACAATACAATCCACAATCCATATCTAATCTATAATCCAGAACC
>JAAAKG020132606.1:0-14449 GCA_010014905.2 Druon quercuslanigerum
GTTTTTTTTCATATTGAAAGATAAATTTCCAATTTTTCTCTTTCATAAGTTTTAATTTTTCAGCTAAAAATGAATTCTTTGGATTTTGAAAGGTATAATTAACAATTTTTTGTGAGTAATTTTTTTCAGTTTTAATTTAAGTTCGGATTTGTTGATGTTTTCACTTTTCGTAGTAGAGCTTTTTTAATTTTTAATATTCCGCTCCTAAAAATAGCTATTAATTTGGAACGTTTTTTTTCAATCAATTTATTCTGGAATATTTTAGAATATTTAACTAAGCTTTTGGAAATATAAGGCCTTGAATCGCTAAAATTTCAAAATGCGTTTAAGTTTTGAACTTTACAATTTGAATTGCTTCATTAAAAAAATGGTAATGTGTAACAGAAAGTATTGAATGAATATATATATGTATATATATTTGTTTTTAAATGTAAATTCTCAAAGATTTTAATTTAAAAAACAAAAAAGTTCCTTTGCTAATTTGAAAAAAAATTAAACACAAGTTTCTTCCTTTCAAAAATTAGAAATGAGAAGTTCAAACATTTTTTATACCTAAATCCTTGATTAAATGCATTTAAATACTTAGATACTTTATTTAATGTGTTTAAATACTTAAATCCATTTAAATATATAACAAATTCAAAAGTATTTTAGTGTAAAAATTGCTTGAACTTCACATTTCTAATTTTCAAAGGAAGGGAAGAAATTTTTATGTTTATTATTTTTTTTTAATTAGTAGCGGATCTTGTTTTTGACATTGAAATCATTAACAATCTACATTAAAAAAATTTTTCAAACATTTTGTAAACAATGTTGTTAAAGATTAACAAAAGATATTAAAGATATTTAGGAATTTATAAATGTGAATTTCTTTTAGAATTTTGTAATGTTGCAAAATTTTGTTATTTAAAATCGTTTACATTCTTTTTCAAAATTTTAGGAAATAATTTTAAATATTTTGAAACCTTTTTTAATATTCTCCTAGAATTCATAAAAAACAAAATAATTTAAAATTTTCCCATGAATCATAAGTTTATTTTTCCATTCTCTTAAAAACTTTCAAAATTCTTGAAAACTTCTGAAATTTTTTACAAAATTTCCAAATTTCTAAATTTTTTAATTTTTTTTTAATACATAAGTTGATCATTATTTTGAAATCTTTTTTAAACTTCTAAACACCTTTTAAACTTACTCGAATTATTTCTAAAATTTCGTAATCTTGCAAACTTGAACCAGTTTGCTTTAAAATCTTCTTCAAAATGAAAATAAAATATAAAAATAAAGAAAAAAAAACAAATAAAAAAATTAAAAATTAAAAGAATTAAAAATAAATAAATAAAAAAAAAATCTGCTTCAAAATCTTCTACATTATGTTTCTAAATTTTAGTGAATTATTTGAAGTGTTTTGAAATATTGAACAATTTTCTCTTAAAATTCATTTTTCAAAATTAGAAATCATTTGAAATTTTCCCAGGAATCTTATATAAGAATTAATTTTTTTATTCTCCTAACACCCTTCAACATTTAGTTTTCCTAAAAAAATTAAATCCTTCCAGATTCTTTTTTGACACCTTTTGTAATCTTTAAAACTTAAAACTAATCTCTTGTCGTAACACCTATACCTTTTTAAATTTTCCTAAAAATCTTTTTAAAAAAATAATGCATATAAATCTTTCAAAATTATTAAAAAGCTTCTACATTTATTTGGGAATTTTTCAAAGATTTTTTTCTCTGTAATTACATTTTTCTCATAACTTTAAAGTGTGTAGAAGTTTACTTATAGTATGCTTAAAATATATTATTAGAACCTATTAATTAATCATTATATTAATCATTTACAATTAAATTTTTCTAATTTATCTATAAAATTGATCCCTGGCAATTATAGTTAGCAAAAATATTACTATTATTTTAGAACCAGACACAGAGGCTCCTCAAAAAATGGGAAACCTGTCTCTCGAGCCAACAGAGGAAGAAATTGCCGAAGCGCAATCGAAGCGTTCTGAAGCGGTTTCTGCTTACGTTGAGAGAGATTTTGAAAAGGCAGTTCAACTGTATACGGAGGCCATAGTGTTGAATCCACACGCTGCACTTTTATACGCGAAGCGTGGTCAAGTTTACTTGGACTTAAAAAAACCGAATGCTTGCATTCGAGACTGTAATCGGGCTTTGGAACTGAATCCGGATAGCGCTGCCGCCCACAAATTTAGAGGGCGTGCTTATCAACTTCTTGGACAATGGGAAGAGGCCGCAAATGATCTCAGATTTGCTTGTCAGCTAGATTTCGATGAACAGGCTGATGAGTGGCTTCGGGAAGTCACACCCAACGTGAGTACTGCAACTATTTCCTTGAATTTGTCTTCTTTTAAGTTTATAAAACCCGTGGTTCAAGCCACTTTCTTGTCACACGGAAAATTGTTCCAGTTATAAGCCATCCATAAATTACGTTAACAATTTTGGGCTTTTTTACACCCCCCTCCCCCCTCTGCCACGCCAGAAAGTAATGAACCTGTTGGATTAAGATAGATTTTTACGTTTTTAAATTCTTTTAATAAAATTAATGTAGATAATATATTGAATTAAAGACGCAATACTTTAAATTCCTAAGATTTCAAGCCGAACAGTTGCATTAATAACCTCACAGATGAGCGCTCCAGTGAGAGATGAGTTTTCAAAATTTTCAAGCCAAAAAGACGAATTTTTTCGAAGACAGTTACTTTTCAACTAAGAAACATCAATTTTAGACCAAGTAGAATAAATTTCTAAAATTTAAAGTTGATTTTTCGACCAAAAATGATGACTAACAAAATAGTTTTAAAATTACGCAATGTCAAATTTAAAGCCTTGTAATGTTTAAGTATATAATTCACTACATTGAAAATCAAATAAACTCACATTAACATTTTGAAATTTAGATAATTAAAAGTAATTGCGTTTAAAATTTAAATTTTTACAAAGAAATGTAAGTTATCAATTGTAAATATAATTAATTGAATGATTTTTAAGTTTAAACTGTAGCTCGAGTATTAAAAACTAAGCAATAATTTAATTGACAGAAAGATTATAAATCGGTTCATAATTGAACTGCTTCAGTTAGAAAGCCTTATTAGTTAAAAAATGGTAAACATCCGATTGAAACTTTATAAACTATTTTCAATTTCAAGATTATTTAAAATTAATAGATTCATAATTATACGCTTTTATTAATTTCGAAGCTTATGAAAATGTTGTTACAGTCTAAAACATTCTATTTTTAACCCAATCAGATTGAAAATTTTTAATGAAGAAAAATAACAATTTTTTAATATTTCTTTATTTAAAATGAGTAATTATGGATAAAATATTAAAAACTAAACAATTTAAATCTTTTGAAAGGTTTTTAAATAATAAAAAAACTCTATACTGTAAAAATTTTTTATGATTTTTTATTTTTAATACTTAATTTTCAAAAGAATTTAGGAGATATGTATAAGTTTTGATAACTTAAAAAGATTTGAAAAAAATGTTAACACATTGTAATTTTTGAAGATTTCGAAGAAAAAATTTAGAATTATTTTAAACATTTTGAAAGGTTTCGAAAGGTTTCGAAAGAATAAATTTTTTTTTATTCCTTGGAAAGTTGAAAATAATTTTTTAAGTTGAAAAATTAATTTTATGAGAATATTTAAAAATATTTTCAAAATTGTAAACAAAAATTTATTTTGCATGATTTGTTAAAAGATTTAGGAAAATTTTGAATCATTTTAAAAGGTCCTTAGAATTTTTGAAAAAATTGCAAAATGCTACAATTTATGCTAGAATAGTTAAGCATCATTTTAAATATTCAACAAAATTTCAAACAGAATGTAGATTTATTATGAAGAAAAAATTTAAAAGGTCTTGAAATCAACCATAAAATAAAATTTAAATTCAACTTCTAATTTAAAAATGTTCATTAAAAAAAATTATTACTTTTCCATTTTGACTGTTTTCAACGTAAAGTAGCTTAAAATTATATAAATTTAAAAATTGATAAATTTGTTGATTTATTCTTCAACTTAGAACATTGCAAGTAAAAGCTTGGATTAATGTATTTTTTGATCTTTGAACTTTGCAGTTTATAAAAGTTAAAAATTTTTGTTTTTCAATTAAAAATTTTGTAACCTTTAATTTTAAAGGGTTAAATTTCAGAAGAATGCCACTTTGAATGTCTTATTTGCAGTCCAGTTTTTATAACTTTCAATAAAAAATGTACAGCTTTAAGAGTTCAAATCTTACATTTAAATGACCGTGACATTTTTCACGGTTTGAACTGAAAAAAACGGGAAATGACCGAAAATTGTTGCCCGATTTTAAAACGGCCATCCACAATAAATTTCAGCAGTGAAATTGATAATGTTGAGTGATATTAAATTGTGATGATTACAAAGTGATTGCAAAAACCTGTCTATTATTTCTAACTAGGCGATCAGTGTATTCAAAAAGGTTATTTCTTCGACTATTTTTAATTAAGCCAATCATCTTCAACCATCAAGAATTTTGTGCATCCCAGACGTTGACCAGAAACTCATTTTAAAACGATTTGCGGAAAATATACGTGGCATTGTATTTGGGAAAGAGTACAAGGTGATGCGTATATACGAGCAGCACTCACAGCACACGGTCTTACTTTAAAATAAGATTTCCTCTGTAACAAACAATCACTAACATCGCGGAGGAAATCCTCATTTAACCTAAAAGTACAGTCCATGCGTCCTCAAGTCAACGTTAGCTTACGATAATCGGTAGGTGACGACTCACACAATCGGTATTACAATTAAAATTAAATTAAGGACTAAAATTAAAATAGCTTTGTACATCATACAAAGGTGAAAAGGTCTTGAGAATTACTAGTGAAATTTTGGCATGAGCGTTTCGATAATTAGGTATAATTTAAATCGAAAATATCTCTTTTTTTCGTTTTTTATTTACTTTCTTACTAGATTTCATTCTTCTCACCACTCACGCGAACGACATTCTCATCTCACACAATGGAAATATCTTTAAATTAGTTAAACTAAATTAAACGTTCCATCTTTCGGTTTAACTTTGATGGAGAGGACAACAATACAGTAATATACTGTAAATCAATGAGCTTGAAAGCAGTCCATGTTGCTCTCTTTCGACGCAATTCACGTTCGATCACTGAAGAAAGTCTGGGCCATATCGATTTCTTGTATTAATCTTGAAAGCATGACTTTCGATATTAATTTAAAATTTGTATGGTAAAATTTCGTTTGGTGATAATCTGGCTGTGAATCTGTTTTAGAATCTCTTGAAATATTGAAATCAACTTCAGCTCAGCTTTGCTTCGCATTTCTTTTTGGGATCGTCTTCCGTTCCAGAGTCCTTACTCTGGATCGATTTTTGATCGGATTTTAATTCCTTCAGTTGGTTTTAAGAATCCCTAAGTCCTTTTATCGCTGGATTTGGATTTTCAACTTGGTGGACTACTAGGTTCACTCTCGTGAAGAGCGGCTTCGACGGATTTTCTGTATTTTCCGACGAGCTCTGGAAGGTCGTAGGCGATTGCTACGTCGAGCCTGTTGATGGGACAACCTTTGAAGTAGGTGCACGTAGTGCTGAGCAGAGGAAATTCGTATAGAGCATTCAGATGGAAGAAGTCCCGGTAGACATCCGGATCCGGAAGATCATAACGTGAAATATTTGTGAGAGTGCTGAGACCCTCGTAGATGTGATAATCCTGGGGGTTTTCGATGATCTTGTCACTTGTATCCTTCTTACTGCCGAAGAATGATTTGTGGTTGTAGTAAGTTGTTAGGTAGCAGTCCACCATCTTTGCGTGGTTGCGCACTCGCACCTGGAATAAGAATTTTAGTTGAGAATTTGATATGGTAATATTTAATCTATTTGGAAACTAAAAATACAGCTTTGTCAGTGTGCAAAATTAGAAAGCACTGATGCAAACTGGAATAAAAATTTGTTATAAAATATTTTAGCTTTTATATCTCTGCATTTACAAACTTATATAAGGTTCCAAAATGAACTACTAAATAACTTCGGCGTCTAGAGAATTTTTGTTATTTACTAGATTATTCGATCTTAGACCAAAGTCCAGTACTGATAATCCTGGTGTTGGACACAGTGGCACTGCAGGACATGATAGATGTACAATTTGAAAACTTACTGCGAATCTTCTGGCGCTAGCGATTTTGTGCTCCACTCTTTTGTCAATAGCTAATCTTAAATCGCGAAGAAAAGCTCGTTCCTGAGCATAAAGCAACCTCGTTGGTGCTCCAGCTTCATAAGGCAACGACCACAGAGAAGTGGAGTACATAATTGGTGGCTCTGCACTTGACATCAGGGGAGAGATGTTCCAGATCAAAGCTCCCTGTACACGCATCAATTCCTCTGGTTTGACCTGGTCAGCTTTGTTCAAAATGATTCTAGTCTGATATTCACGACCCTTGAGTTGATCGAGAATAGCTTCAGTTTCTGGCCCAACGTCTAATTTGGAAGGGTCGTAAACCAGAAAAATGATATCTGCTCTGTCAATGAACCATTGGCATGCGTCGTTGAAAGGAAAGAGTCGTTGGACCTGCTTACGAATTTCTAGAATGCCAGGAATTTCTACAATGTTTACCTACAGAAAAGAAACAAAATTGAATATTACTTTTTAAAACATTTCTTAAAATTAAGGAGAATAGGAAATGTCGGAACGAACCTTCTCTAACAATTTATTGTTGAGACGAAGACCCCTGAGTCTATCGAGCATTCCTTCTCCGAATTTTTGAAGTCCTGAGAAGGTCCAATCAGCGGCGAGTTGTGTTCCGTCCAAAACTTCTTCCTCTTCTCCATGCATAAGGATATTAAAGTAAGCTGGGGAAGGTTCAGCCCCTACAAAAAAAACCCACTTCACTTTAGTTGATATCTTAAAGGGCATATTCCTGTTTAGTTTTGCTATGCTTGACCCAGTTTTACCTGTTCTTAAGGAAGACGGTGTGTATTCATTGTCGAGCAAATAATTGATGATCGTAGATTTCCCACCACTCCAGGGTCCCATAAAGAGTACCAGAGGTTTGGAAAATATTTCCGGATCTGTGAATCGTCAGAATTGTTAGAAATTAAATACAAAGATCAATTTGAAATTTGAATTTCGCGCCACAACGACAGTAAAATTAGAGGTTATGTTTGAGTGTGGCGTTACGATTGTGGTGCAAATTTCAAACTACAATTTGAGATATTCGAAAAGTTTAAATCCTATCTACCTCCAAAGTGTCTGTTACTAAGATCTCTGTACTTGTATAAAGTTTCCAAAGGTTTGATTGCAGTATCGTAAACTTTTTTCAGATCCCTGAGAATGATATCCGCCGCTTTTTCGATTGCTTTCTCTTTCAATGCGTTATCTTCATCTAACTTCAAAATTTGGTTAATGTGATCACGTGGCCTCAGATTTTCGGGAACTTCGATTTCTTGAATCAACTCCTCCTCTGGCATGGATTCAGCCTCTTCACTTTCATCACTATTGTGTTTAGTTTCTTCATCAGATTTTCCTCCTTCCAAATCACCCTCACCAGCTTCCCTTCCACTTCGCGTTTTAGCCTCTTCTTTCTCATTTGCAGATTCGTCAGCTTCTTTGGATTCTTTAGAGTCTTTAATTTTTTCTATACTATCAACAGACTCTTCTTGTGATTCAGCTTCAGATTTTCCATCGCCTTCTTCTGACTTTTCATCCTTGTCTTTTTCTTCAGAATCTGGCTTGTCTTCTACACTCGCTGACTTATCTTCCGGAACATTTTCTCTTGAATCTGCTTCGATAGAATCAGCAGTAAGTTTTTGGGAATCACTGTCATATGCCTTTGAATCAGTATCATCCTCTTTCTTATCTCCAGATTCTTCTTGGCCTTTCTCCCTAGAATCTACCTCGGCTTCAGAATCCTTTTCTGCAGCTTCTATAGAATCTTCAGCTTCTTTAGACTCTTTAATACTTTCTTTAGACTCTTCAGTACTTTCTTTAAAGTCTTCTACTTCGTTCGTTTCAACCGATCCTTCGTCTTTCTCTTCGGATTTTCCTTCTTCAGACGCATCTGGAGATTTAAGTTAATTTAAAACATTTTAAAATTACTTAAACGATTATAAGTATTTATATAATAAGAGTATCTTGATACGAACCATTCTGCTCCGCTTCGTTACTAGCAATCTCGTTACTGTCGTCATTCGCTTTTTCGCCTTCATCCTCAGCGGAGTCGTTTTCTATTTTTTCAGCACTCTCGTCATATGGACCTTGAGCCTCTTCTTCATTTGTTACCTCAACATTCCCTCCATCATCTCCATCATCTTCATTTCCCCGATTATTTTCCTGAGATCCTTCACTTTTATCCTCTACACCTTCTTTATTCGTTGATTCGTCACCCTGTGGAAAATTTTCTCACCGGGAGAGAGAAAAATCAGAAAGAAATAATATTTTAGAACATCGGAACGATTTGAAATCTGCAAAGCTTTTGGTTTTAGAGAGATCAAATGTCATCTAAAAGCAGTTTGCTTTAGGTTTTAAGAGATTTTGAAGACTCCTAGGAAGAATTGATCATTTATGAGTAGAAAGTTGATTTGATAAAGGAAGGTTGAAATGATCTTGAAATTGATTGATTGAATTAAATGAATCGGTGAATCTTACTTGCTCGTTCGATACTTCCGTCCCGGGTCCGTCCTCATTGGCACCTCCCTCGACCTCGGCACTGGTCTGCTCGAGAGATCCTTCAAATGAAATATTCTAAAGATCGTTGTGCTCCAGTCAAGTACTCGAAGTGCATCAAGAATTACCTGTGCCGAGATCCTTTAGCGCCTTCTCGATGTATGGTCGACATAAATCTTCCGAGGGTACTGGCTCTATCTCCTCTTCTTCACCTTGCACTCCTGAAAGAACAAGCAGCCCTTTATATGACGTATAAAGACCAAATTTAAATTATATCAAAATAATGGTTTTTTAAAAGAAATACAACTTGAATTTTCTATTCTACCAGTGCCATTCCAGGAGAGACTTAAAATGATGATTTACATTTCGTATTTAAAAGTTGATACTCATCACACAAAATGATGATAAACGTTGACAGATGACAACATATTCAGAATTAAAGTAAAATTTAATTGTTTAATTGACTTTACAAATAAATTAGTAAGTGTAAATAAGTAACCATACATTTTAAAAGCTTTCTAATTAATAAGCCTCGCAAATTTAAAGGTCCAAAGATGAAGTTATCAAATTTGAAAGCTTTTGAATTTTAAAGAGGTCCAACATATTAAACTTTTTGAAATTAGAACTAACCAAATAGGTATTTTAGTTGTCTAATTTACAATTAAAAATTTATTGAAAGACTTCTAATGTTAAAGAGACGATACATTCAATGCCATAAAGAGAAAAATTTTCACAGCTCAAGTTTTTATGTTTCAAAAAATTAAAATTTCACAATAAAATACAATAAACTAAAGTAACAAAGTAAAAATTGTAATTTTTGGTACACATTTGTAATTACTTAATATTTAAATTTAAAAATGTTATCTCTGATGTTTTAAACAATAAAAAGTTTATATTCTGAAAGTATGCAAAGATAAAATTCTAATTTATATGTTTCTAATTTGACAACCCTTGAAGTTAAAAACCTAAAAATCTGGAGGCTTTCCGTTTTAAAAGCGTCAAGTGTTCGATATGTAAAAAGTTGAAAATTCAATGTTAAAAAATTGTGTCAAATCGATAATACTATCTGAAAGAATATTTAAAAGCTTCTGAAATGTTTTAATAATGCCTGTATTTTGTTGTTATTTTAAGACGAATTTTTAAGAGAGTCTAATTCAGATGCTTTATTGCTTGAAAGACTAGGAAACTTGCGGTAATGATATTAAATTTTTTACAAATTTAATGTCCAAAGTTTTGAGGTTCGAAAGTTAAAGATATTCGATTTTAAACAAATTTCGACTCAGAAGAAGAGTAATTTTCAATTCTTCGAGTTTAAGAATGAAAATTATTTATGTTTATATATATATATATTAAGAAAATATGAGGTAAATGCGTGAAAATTTGAAAGCCTTTGAAATTTACAGCTCTTAAATTTGAAAACTTCTTAGTTTAAAAATGTAGTCATTTATTGTAATTTAAATTGAGCTTTAACTTAAATATTGAGTCTGTATCAGAATGCATATGGATTTATGACGGATATTATTTCTTTTGCTTCTGGTGATCAGAAGGGAAACTGCGAAATTTATGAAAGTACTATCTCCACCTTTCGCCGCTGTCACTTTAGAATTTTTTACGAAAGAAATTCTACAGCCCTTTACTATGAACAGCGAAAATTCGCGTTTTTGGATAAGGAAACGTCGATTTACTTCTGGGTGGTACCTGGGAAGGGGCCGAAATCTAAGTTTAACTTCGGGTAGGCGGCTTGTGAACCAGTAGCACTACGAAATATTTATATATTGAGCGAATGAATCGTATTTTTATCGACCACAGATTAAAAAGATATTCATTAATTCCCAGACAGAGCGACGCCCAAACAAACACGAATTTAATATAAATATTGAACTTAATCTTATAGACACATCATTAAAAATCAAAACAAATGTTCAATTTTATTCCGTTTCGTAAAAGAAGCAATGAAAAGTGTACCTCAAACAAATGTCAATATTATAAATAAAATATCAAAATTCAGAACTGTATCTTCATAATATCAAAGCAATGTTTTTTTCTTGGTCTTTAACTTTATGCATAATTTTGTTCGGAAGCACAAATTCGCTTTAAAGCTTTCTTTCCTCCCCAATTGAAAGAATTCAAACTCTTTTCGAGTCGTCACCCATGCCAAGTGTCTGAGATTTTTGGCATGACCTGCGAGCTTGACAATCTTGAAATACCTCCTTGCTGTCATCAGTCAAGAATCATTAATTCACACCTTGGTTTAGAGTTTAGAATTCACCATTGCTGCCCTTGAGTCGATGATCTTGGGCTGAAGCCCCTTCTATTTATTTTAAACCTAGAAGATCTTCAAACTCTGTTGGCAACCCTGTAATCAACATAAAAAGATTTTTCGCTAATGCCAAGGCTTGCGAACGTCGACCTTGTCAATGATGGAACATGGAAGAACCAGAGTCCAAGAAACAAAAAAATCAACACTGGACTTTCACTTAAATATCTAATTTTCCTTTCAGTCAATATGGAAGACTAAAGTTTAGTAGCAGAGCTTTTCCCTTTTGTCGAGAAGATCAAATGATGAATAGCGAGTACAATGGAGATTTTATGACAAGTTTATCAACGTGCAAAAATTTCCAAATCATATAGCACGGATAGCAACTGGAATAAGAATCTTTTGGCAAGTGGACAAGCAAATAAAGATAGTTACCTCTAGATTTTTGAATCTGCAAACTTCAGATATCGCTAGTATATTGTGAGAATCTTTAAAAAATAATTAAGCTTTTACGTCGTTGCATTTACAAACATAAATGAAGTTCCAAAAAGGAACTAATGAATAACCTCCACATCTAAAGGATTCTTGGATTTCTAAGCAAATTCCAGTATTCATAAATCGAAGAAATATTAGAGACCAGAGCTTTAAATAAAAATAAAAATGATTTTGAGTATGGGTACGTCATTGGTAAACATAGGAAGATGGGGTCGTTACTCGATCACGCGGTCGATCCTGGTGTAGGCAGTGACGCTGAGGAACGCCTAAGACCTTACGTAACATTGACCTTGGTTGCTTGATCGTCGCTCGACGCTCGTTCGTCAGCTACACAAGCGAGGCTGATCCGGGGGTGAAGACCACTCGTGAACCCAGCTATCCTAATTTCAAACTCGTTCGCGCGTTAAAAATTTTTTTTATTTATTTAAAAATCTTAAAGTTTATTTTTTAGTCATCTTGATTTTGGCAGTAGGTGGACTCGCGAATCACAAAGTTACCAGCATTTTGCAAAGTTTACGTAACGCCCTTGACCGAGATTTGGTTTCTAGGAACAGAATAAAAATAAGCGTGACAGCACTCCATTACGGCTTTCTTTCAGCCCCAAATTTAATGTTTGAATCAGGTCAACAATTTTGATGATCAATTGATAAGTTGAAAAATCTAGGATATGATTTTCACAAATGTGTCTGGGATTTATGTTGTTAGTTGTTTTCTGATTAAATTAATTTTGATCGGGCGATTAGTAGAGAGGTAGGTTTTGGATTAGAAGCATCAGCTAAAGATTTGTGATTTTAATGAGAGGTTTTGAAGATATTGGAAGTTTCCAACTTACCCTGCAAGGCAATGGCTAGGAGGCCCAGGAAGAGGCCCACGAAGATCGCGGGTCTCATCCGCGAGCCCGTCATCTTGTTTCACTAAGCACTGCACGATGAGCCAGGCTGGCAGCCTCTATCACTCTCGTTAGTCGCGGTACTCGGTTTCGGCTCCAACTCGCGAGGAACTGCCGCTGAGACGACGGCGAGGGCCTCGGCTAGCCCCTCTGGTCCCTCTTCAGTCTTCAGTTTTAGTCTACCTCGTCATCAGCGACGAAGCATCTGCTCTACTATGTCTCTTCTTGTCCTTCCTTCTTCTTCTCCTTTTCTCATCCTCTTCTTCAGTCAAATTGTCTGAACTACATCCGATTCTGATAAGACTTTTCTCGGTTATCTTAAGAGGGCTTCTCTTCAAGGCAAAGCCTTGACCCTCAGGATGTGATTCTTACTTTTTATGGTTTGTTGACGTTTGCTAAGCGAGTTGGCTGAAAGGATTGCTGGAGAGTTAGATGCTTGGAGATCTGGAAAGTCGTGGATTTAGAAAAATTTATGGCATTGAAGAAGATCTATATTTTATTGTGGGTTCTCAATTTCAATACGTCCAAATTGGAAAGCTTTCAATATTAAGGGTTTCAATTTGCAAATCCAGTTGGCAGCTGATATTTTTAATAAACTTATATATTAATTTTTTATTTTAATCGAAAGTTCGAAGGAAAATTCTTTATTTAATTATGAGAACCCTTGTAACTCTTTCTCTCTTTTCGCTCTCTGTGATGATTTATCTCAGCATCCGCGTGTCTATATTTACAACAGCATCCACTGAGAATAGGTTCGGTGTGACGCCCGGTACATATTTCGGTCAAGTCTGAAAAATAGGGATTTAGAACATCATCACTTTGAACGAATGCGTGACTGCCTTGCCATTTACAAATCTTAGAATCAAGACTAGATCTTTAGTTTTATCTTCCATTTTTTCTCAATGTCAGTACTTACTAATTACTCTTTAGATTTTTAAATATTAGGAGAATTTCCAGGTCATCAAATGAAAACTACTATACTTAGGTTGCTACTAGCAAAACACGTTTAAAAATATCCAATGACCCGGTTCCTCGTCTTGGAAAATTTATCTGGTTACCAGATCAAATAGGTGAAAATTGAGGTCATAAGGTAATTTCTGTTCAGCTGAAGATGTTTTTCTATAAATTATCATTAATTAGTAAGTAATAATTAATTATTTAGAATTAGCTTAAATTTTTTTAGAGTTTTTTTTAATTCCTTTCAATAGTATGAAATTATTTGAACAAATGAATAAAATGCAGCCATTTACCAGTGAATTATTGAATGCGCAGGATTACAGTAGAGCCTGTTGCACATATTAAATTTATTCTTATATTCATATATTAAAATCGCTACAAAGTAGATTGGGCATGTTCTTCATATTATATGGTGTATCTTTAATACTGAGCATCTATGAGTTCAGAAAGAGTTCAAATGAGGTAAAAAGAGAGTTCAAATAAACTTAAAATAGAGTTAATACACAGTTAAAATAAAATAAAGCTAAAATAACGCTACAGTAAAGCTAATATTACGCTAAAGCTTTAATAACACTAAAGTAAAGCTAAAGTAACTATACAATAACTCAAAAAAAGATTCAATAAATATTAAAATTAAACTAAAATAGGATATTGCTTAGTGTTCTTCATTGTTCAGTATATATTGCTTATTGCTCATAGAATATATAAGATTTTTATACAGTTTACTGGACTTACTTGATCAAAAAGAATAAATTTGATACTTAAAATATTGGTTTATTTTAAAAATGTAGTTTTTTTCTCTTATAAATGTCAAAACAATTTTGACAAATCTGTGTATATCATAATTTTATTTGGTGGCACAGATCTGTTAATTAACATCAAGCGATTTGTTTTATGATATCAAATAAATTCAGTATTTACAATATTGTTATATTCCCAAAATTAGACAAGTTTTTCTTTCATAATCGTTAAAAAATGTATTTGAAATTCCCCTGAAAGTTGTGTTAATTTGCCTTGAATTTGGCTGTCCATACAAATTGCGAGTAGTTAAACCCTTTGGATTCGATTGTTTTGAAAACTTTTAGACGAGGGGTGAACCATTATGGGGCTGTCCATAAATTACGTGACGCGTTTTTCTTTTGTTTATATCGTTGTATCCCTTTTGGCTGCGAGGCAATTT